>JAOXNT010046624.1:1488-17356 GCA_028565815.1 Cletocamptus dominicanus | reverse complement strand
TGTCATCTAAAATAACACAGTCGCCTGCCTTGGTTTCTAATGGAACCAGGTAATCATCAATAATCTCTTGTTTAATACCATCAAGTTCCCAGGGAATCATGGGGCCGCGAATTTCGCCAAAGCGCTTGTGGCTACCAGGAACTACTTGAAGGGTTCCATTTTCTACCGTAGAGTCTACCAAGGGACACCAAATAGAAACCGTGGTGCATTTGCGCTCATCTGCAAAGGCCCAGTTTTCATGCAATGGCACCTCGCCACCATCGCTTTTTTTACGGATGTAATTGGCAATAATGGGGCGGTAGTTGTCTAAAAGCCTATTCATGTGCGGCTCAAAAAACTCGGTAATAATCTTAAAAACCTTTCGCTTGTAATCGGGGTTTTTATCAATGAACGTAAAGTCATAGCTAATGACGTGGCTATCCTTAACGCCTGTTTCCTCGGCGGTAATCTGGCCTCCACTTTCGGGCAGGGTTTCAAAAAACAATTGTTTGAGTTGTTCAACCTCATCATTAGACAAAAAAGGTAGTTTAACATACCCTTTCGACCTAAATTCCTCTTCGTATTCTTTAGAATGAAATAGTCGTCTCATAATATATCCGTTATAATATCCTCCTTCCGCTTAAAAACAAAAAAACCTACTATAAAAATAAGTAGACCGAGTAAAACGCCTAGCCAAACATAGGTCGATACCTCCTCGCCAAACAAACTCCAACGAAACAACTGAATAAACGCGGCCATTGGGTTAAGATACAAAAGGTCCTTGAATTGCTCGGGAATGATGGTTACGGGGTAAAACACTGGGGTGAACCAAATGCCAAAATTTACCAGAAATGGCACAATGTGATTAAGGTCGCGATTTTTGAGCGTGGCGGCACTAAGGATAAAGGCCAGGCCCAAAGAAAAGAGCACCACAAGTAGGGTTATTGGTAGGGCAAAAATCAACTTGAACGAAACGGGTACTCCGTAAACGAGGATTAAGGTAATAAGCAGCAAAAGAATCACCACAAACTCGGTTAGGGCCACCAAAACCTTGCTCATAGGCAAGATGATTTTTGGGAAAAAGAGCTTGCGAATCAGGTCTTGATTTTGCAATAAGGCATTGCTTCCCTGCGAAAAAATATAGTTAAATAACCCCCACAGCAAAACGCCGCTTAAAACAAAAATGGCATAGGGGTAGGGCGTGTCAAAATCGAGCAAAACCGAGAAAAATATAGTGTAAACCGCCACGGCTACCAAGGGTTGCAACAATACCCACCCCAGACCAATGGTGGTTTGGGCATACTTTATTTTTACATCTCGTTTGGCCAGCGTGGTGATGAGCGACCTGTGCTTCCAAATCTTCTCCAAATACACCTTTAGACTATCGGGCTCGGCGGTTATGACGGTTTTTTGCCTCATTTCCAAAAAGCTTTTACCTGTTCAATCACGTAGTTTACATCACCTTCCGATAACTGGGTATGCACGGGTAGCCGAACCAAGCAGTACGCTATTTCTTCGCTGGTTCTAGGCTCTGTTACAAAACGGCCGTATTGTTTACCATAGGGCGAGGAATGCAAGGGAATGTAATGGAAAAAAGCCTCAATTCCGAGTTCCGCCAAATAGTGTATCAAGGCGTTGCGCTCTTGTTTTGAAGGGCAAACTAAGGCAAACAAATGCCCATTTGGCGCGGCCATTGTTTCAGCAGTATGCTGCCCATTAAACGCCTTTTCATAGGTTTGAACCACTTGTTTTCGCTTTTTCAAGGTGGTTTCGGCTACCTCCAGCTGCTGGGCTAAGTAGGACGCGGAAAGTTCGCTTATGGCAAATTTGGACCCATCGTTTGTCCATTCATAATAGGGCACTTTACCCTGTTCAAAGGCCGGCCTGTTGGTTCCGTTGTGGTAAATTCTGGCGGCGACATCGGCATATTGGGCATCGTTTACTAGTAGCATACCACCCCGAATGGCCGAAATGTGTTTGGTTACATCAAAACTTAGGGCGCCAAACGTACCCCAAGAGCCCAATGGTTTGTTTTTGTAGGTTGAGCCAAAACCTGTGGCGGCATCCTCAATCAACGCAATGTGGTGCGCCTTCGCCAAGGCGATTAATGGCTCTAAATCTCTAGCGGGTATTCCGCCATAATACATTAATACAATGGCCTTGGTTCGGTCGGTAATAGCTTGTTCAACATGATCTATGTCGATGGCCAAGGTTTCTCGTTCAATATCTACAAAAACAGGGGTTGCGCCCGTTCTGGCAAAGGCAGATGCCGTGCTTACATAGGCATACGAAGGAACAACAAACTCATCACCAGGGCCTAAACCTAGCGCGATGGCCGCTATTTCGAGGGCTGCGGTTCCGCTATGCGTTAAAAATGAGTCGGTAAAACCCCAATCCTTTTGGAGAAACCCCTTGCATTGCTTGGAGTACACAAGGTTACGAATGTCGGCATAGAGGTTCGCCCCCTCAAACCCATTAAAATGCCTTGCCTTGGCAAGTGCATTAAACGCTATGTTTCTTTTTTCGGCCAAATGATGTATTTCATTCAAAAGTAGCATTTCCCGTTAATCATTGCTTACTTACCTTTACGCAAAATTTAAACCATGTGCGGCATTGTTGGCGCCAGAGGCCAAGCATTTACTCCCCAAATTCAAGAAGCTGTAGGCTCCTTACGTCATCGAGGCCCAAATGCACAGCAATGTAAAGACCTTGGAGATTGGGCTTTTGGCCATGCTCGCCTTTCCATTATTGATACTACCACCGCTGCCAACCAACCCATGCAGGCTGGGTCGCTAACCTTGGTTTTTAATGGAGAAATTTACAATTACAGACAGCTCAAAAAAGACTTAGAGCAGAAAGGGCACTCATTTACCACCACCTCCGACACCGAAGTGCTGCTGCACGCCTACGCCGAATGGGGTAAAAACGCCCTTGAGCGTCTACATGGTTTCTTTGCCTTTGCCATATACGATGCTTACGACAAATCGGTGTTTTTGGCCCGAGACCGAATGGGCATTAAGCCGCTTTACTATTATAATGGAGAGGATGGCTTTGCCTTTGGAAGTGAGTTACAGGCCTTGATGGCCCTAGGTGTTCCCAAGGTATTAGACCACGACAGCCTGTATCACTATTTTATGCTGAATTATATTCCCGAGCCTTATTCGGTATTTCAAAAGGTTTGTAAGCTAGAGCCTGGGCACTACTTACATATTTCGGCTACGGGACAGGTGACCAAAGAGGCCTACTACCAAATTCCGGTAAACAAGCCCTATTCTTTTACCGATTATGATAAGGCCAAAGCCGAGTGCTATCGCTTGCTAGAGCAGTCTGTTCAAGAACGCATGGTGGCCGATGTTCCGCTTGGTGCTTTTTTAAGCGGAGGCATCGATTCTTCTATAACCGCAGGATTGGCTGCACGCCACACCAAGCATCTGCATACGTTTTCTATCGGCTTTGCCGATAATCCTTATTTTGATGAAACGGAATATGCCCGTATAGCGGCCAAAAAATTTGACACCGAGCACACGGTGTTTAAATTGACCAACCAACAACTATTCGAGCATTTAGACGGAGTTTTACAAGCGATTAACGAACCCTTTGCCGATTCATCGGCTCTGCCTGTATACATCTTAAGCAAAGAAACGCGCCAGCGAGTTACGGTGGCACTATCTGGCGATGGGGCCGATGAGCTGTTTGGTGGATACAATAAACATATGGCAGCGTATCGTAGCAGGAACCAAGGGCTTTTGGAGAAAATGGTTTTATTGGGACATCCATTGTGGAAGGCGTTGCCAAAATCTAGAAACGGAAAGTGGTCTAATCGGTTTAGGCAACTGGAACGCTTTGCAGCAGGTGCTAAAATGAATCCTTCTGAACGCTGGTGGCGCTGGTGCGCCTTTAGTGGAGATGATTATCCAAATCAGCTGCTAAAAACAAAGGGAACCCAAGTTTTTGCACGAAAAAACACCTTTTTGAAGGATTTTGAAGCCTTTGGCGATTTAAACGATGTCTTCTATGCCGATACGCGCTTTGTTTTGGTCAATGATATGTTGGTCAAGGCCGATCGTATGAGCATGGCCAATAGCTTAGAGGTTCGCGTTCCGTTTTTAGACCATCGATTGGTAGACTTCGCTTTTTCTATCCCTCCACAATTTAAAGTAGATGGAAAACTGCGCAAGCGCATTTTAAAAGATGCCTTTCGAGATTTGCTGCCTCATGAGATTTATCATCGTGGCAAGATGGGATTCGAGGTTCCATTGCTCAATTGGATGCGCACAGACCTTCGAACGCTTATAACCGAAGAGCTTTTAGAAGATTCCTTTATAGTGGAGCAGGGTTTATTCAACCTTTCGGTAGTGCAAGGGCTTAAAAAACAATTGTTCTCTAACAACCCTGGCGAGGTTCACGCCCAGATCTGGGCCTTAATTGTATTTCAAACCTGGTGGAAAAAATATATGACCGATGCCTAAAGTACTTCGTATCATCAACCGACTTAACCTTGGCGGACCTACGTTTAATGCTTGTTATTTATCGAAGTATTTGTCGAAAGAATACGAAACCATGTTGGTGGCTGGCATGAAGGATGATAGCGAAGCCAGCTCGGAATACATTGCCGAGAGCATGGGCTTAGAGCCGGTTTACATACCGAATATGTATCGGTCCATCAATCCCATTAAAGATTACCCGGCGTTTAAGCACATTCGCCAAATTATTCGAGATTTTAAGCCCGACATTGTACACACCCATGCAGCCAAGTCGGGGGCCTTGGGTCGTCATGCTGCCATTGCCGAAAATGTGCCCATCATTTTACACACCTTTCATGGTCATGTGTTTCACTCGTATTTCCATCCGTTAAAAACAAAGGTATTTCTGGAGATTGAGCGCTACTTGGCCAAGCGCAGTACCAAGATTATTGCCATTAGTGAACTGCAGAAAAAGGAACTCAGCGAAGAATTTAAGGTGGCTCAGCCAGAAAAGTTCGAGGTTATTCCCCTAGGGTTTGATTTAGGTCGATTCCAAGTAAATCAAGAGGAAAAGCGCTCAGCGTTTAGGAAAAGCTATGGTTTACAAGAGGACGACATCGCCGTAGGCATTATTGGCCGCTTGGTACCGATTAAGAACCATGAACTCTACTTAAAAAGTATAGCTCAGGTGAAAAAGCGCGGTACAGCAAGGGTGCGCGGTATTATTATTGGCGATGGCGAGCTTCGTAAAGACCTAGAAAAACGCTGTGAAGACTTGGGTCTTACATTTGATACGGAACGCATTAAAGAAAATACCGATATTTTATTCACTTCTTGGATAAAGGAGATTGATACGGCCCTTCCTGGCTTAGACGTAGTTTGCCTAACCTCGCACAACGAAGGCACCCCGGTTAGCTTGATAGAAGCACAAGCCGCTTCAAAACCCATCGTGAGTACAAGGGTAGGTGGCATTGGTGACGTGGTAAAGGAAGGTGTTACCGGTCTACTTTCCGATAGAAACAACGATGAACAATTTATTGAAAACCTATTTAACATCGTTTCCAATAGTGCTCTTCGGCAACAATTAAGCTCGGTTTCGGCAGAACATGTACAGGAGCGTTTTAGCCACTTGCGCTTAGCTCGTGACATGGAGGAACTATACAATAAATTGCTTTCCTAATACGGTAAGGGAATTTTATATCTTCGCAGTTGAATCTTTTTTCATGAAGCGCTACGCCATTGTTTTATTGATTGTCTTTGCAGGAAGCATGTTGCAGTCATGCAAGTTGCTCTATCCCAACCGAATGTTTAAGGAAGGCGATTATCAGTACATGGCATTAGCGGAAGAGGCGGTTAAGGAATACCGCATTGGCCCAGAAGATATGGTTACCGTTCGTATTTTCTCGCAAGAGGGCATCGACTTGATTAGTGCAGGACAAGGAGGGCAAGGAGGACAAGGCGGGGTCGGCATCCTACAACAAGGCCGCGGCGGCGGGGCTTTTTTGGTTCGTTACGACGGTTATGTAGATTTGCCTTTTTTTGGTAACACTTACGTTCAAGGACTAACCGAAGAGGAGTTTCGGGAATTGCTCACACGAAAGGCCTCCGCTATTTTTCAAGATCCTTTTGTAATAGCTCAAGTTAATAATCGACGCGCCTTTGTTTTTAAGGATAGTCGAGCTGCGGTTATTCGGCTTAACCAAGGCCCTACAACGCTTATTGAGGTCCTAGCGCTTTCTGGAGGGTTAGAGCAAAATCTCAAGGCCTATAAAATTAAATTGATTCGCGGAGACCTGCATAACCCGCAAGTGAAAAACATCGACCTTTCTACCATGCAAGGGCTTGGTGATGGGGAACTAATAGTTCAAAGTAACGACATTATCTATGTAGAGCGCAGATTGCGTTTCACTCGTGATGTTTTAGGTGAATTTTCTACCATTATTGCCCTACTTTCTACGGTAATTACAACAATCACACTTACCCAAAGGCTTTAAGCATGCCTGAAAACAGCAACCAAAACAATATAAACCACAAGGTGCCTTGGCTAAATGTAGAAGAGTTTAGTCCGCAGCTGCTTTTAGATGTTACCAAAGCCACTATTAAATGGTTTATTCTTTTTTTTATACTTGCAGCCATTGGGTCTTTTTTGTACCTCTACTTCACTCCGAAGCTCTATCAAGGTTCGGCCACACTACTTGCTACAACTAAAAAGGAGACCACCCTACTTGGTCTTCAAGACGTAATGGCCGATGACCGCCTTGAACAAGACCGTGACCTTCAGCTCATTCGTTCCGAAATCGTCTTAGGGCCCGTAATAGATAGCCTAAACTTAGATGTTGAATATTATGCTAAGGGAGAGGTAGTCTCTTCTGAAATGTATGAAAGTCAACCCTTTGTTATTGAGCCGATTAAGAAAGCAACGCCTTACTTGGGCTTAAATATAATATTCCATTCATCGAACAACGCAACGCTTTCCCTTATTGATCAAGAAGAAACAGAACAAACGGCCTCCTTTGGAGACACCTTAGTTTTTAATGGAAATCAATTTGTACTGAAGCCGAATCCAAAAAAATCAGTTGAAATAGACAAGCCCTTCTTCTTCTATATTTACGACAAGCAAAGCGCTGTTTCTCGGTTAGCCGCCATGCTTACTATTGGGATGCCGAAGCCAGGCAATATCGGTCTTTCTATTACACATTCTAGCCCAAAAAAGGCTATGGATATATTAAATACTACCATCTTTTATTTTATTGAAAACGATAGAATAAGGAAAGGGCAAAGCATAGAACAAACCATAGCTTTTTTGAACGATCAAATAGCCGATTTTAGTGAGGAGTATTACAGCGTACAAGACACCTTAATTAAATTTAAACAAGATGTTGGTTTCTCTACGCCAGAATCTAAAATTCAGCAAAACATAGGTAAGTGGGAGGAATACCGAGGAAAACTACTAGAGTTAAACCTTCAGGAGTCCTTGCTCGATTGGATAGACCAGAACCCAGAAGTTGCCGTGCTTGCGGTTAAGGTCCCCCCTTTTTCCAATTCGTACTTTGCCCCTATTTCTGGAGACCTTGCTGCCTTAAGCGAAATGGAGCAACGGTTAAACCAAGAATTGCTTAGGAAGACCACAAACCACCCAGACATTCAATATTTACAAAGCCAGATTCGCGAGAAAAAGACGCAAATCGATTTTCAAGCGCAGCTTATTCGCAACAACTTAACCGAACAAAAAGACCAGTTAACGTCTAAAATAAATGAAATAGAAGAGCAGATTCAATCCTTGCCTAATAAAGGTGCTCTATTTGCCAGGTTAAGCCGCGAAGAACAAATAAAGGAAGATTTCTTTTTCAATCTTATTGAAAAGCGCTTTGTTTACCTTATTTCCAAAGCGGGTATTGTTTCAGACTACATTATATTGCGGAGCCCTAAAATGAACCGCAATCCGGTTAGTCCTAACCCTAGCATTGCTTATGCTGGCTTTTTTGCAGTTGCCTTTCTTTTGGGCATTCTAATCATTGCAGCAAAATACCTGCTTCATACTAAAATATCGTATCCAGAAGAGGTTAAAAGCGCCACTCAAGTTCCCGTTCTAGGAACGGTTCCGTTTACCAGTGACACCGATAAGGTTTCGAAAATTGTGGTACTTAACAGCCCTAAAAGTGCCATAAGCGAAGCCTTTAGGGGTATCCGATCCAATATGGAGTTCCTTATTGGCAAAGATAAAGGCAACACTATTATTACCACATCTACCATTCCTGGTGAAGGGAAAACCTTTGTAGGAATTAACCTCGCTGCTATAATGACACTTATGAAAAAACGAGTGATTATAGTAGATATGGATTTGCGTAAACCGCGTATAAACCGTGTGTTTGGTGTACCGCAAGGTGAGGGAGTAAGCACCATTCTTATAGGGAAGTCTAGTTACGAAGATTGTATTCACAAAAGCGATGTTGAAAATCTAGATTTTATAACATCCGGCCCTACCCCCCCCAACCCTGCAGAGTTGGTGAAAACACAAGAAGCTAAGGATTTGATTGATACACTTTCTAAGGAATACGATTATGTGTTTATCGACGCGCCACCCGTTGGAATAGTTACAGACGCCTTAGATTTACTGAATATGGCAGACTACCCTCTATACGTAGTGCGTGGGAACCATTCTGAAAAGGTGTTTGTCAAAAACATAAATATGTTGCACGGCCAAATGAAGTTTAAGGACTTGGCCTTGGTTCTAAATGATTTTGGTGGGGCCAAAGCCAAAGGTTATGGGTATGGCTATGGGTACGGATACGGTTATGGGTATGGAGCAAAATATGGGTATGGAGACGGATACTACACCGATGGAGTGCCAAGAAAACAATCCGTTTGGAAGCGATTGCTAACAAAGCTTACAGGTAGGTAATGGATTTTTTGTTTCTATTGTTCTTTACCCTATGTTTTTTTACGTCCTTCGCCATCAATTGGCTCATGCTTCGTTTTAGCAGGGGCCTAGGGGTGCGCAACAACAACGAGTTTAAGCAAGAGCGATGGAGCAGCGAAGTAAAGCCGGCTGTGGGCGGCATTTCCTTTTATATCGTTTTTTTAATCGGTGCGGTAATCGCGGCACTTTTTACCTTCGATGCCAATCAACCAGCCTCTTTTAACCAGAAGCTTATAGGTGTTTTGGGCGCATGTACCCTTGGTTTTCTTCTAGGCCTTGCCGATGACACCTACAATACCAATCCTTTGGTAAAATTTATAGGTCAGTTAAGCTGTGCTTTTATCCTGATTGTAAGCAATGTTTCCATAACCAGTACTGGTTTAGAAAGTGTAGATTTTATTCTAACCGTTTTATGGGTTATTGGCCTTATGAACTCTATCAATATGCTAGATAACATGGATGGCATAACCGCATCTATTTCCGCCTCAATTATTCTATCGATTATCGGGTTCAGCTTGATTAACTCGAAATGGAATAGCATGCATTTAGTGCTCTTAGCCGTATTGGGTAGTTTAATCGGCTTTTTAATCTTTAATTGGAAGCCTGCAAAGATGTATATGGGCGATACCGGTAGTCAGTTTTTAGGGGTTTTCCTAGCCGCCATAAGCATGTGGTTTATCTGGGGCGAGAAGAATACCACAAGCGGGATTATTCAAATTAAACAGTTTTTAATACCGGCGCTAGTGTTTCTAATGCCCCTTGTTGATACAGCTACTGTAACCATTCGTCGTTTAGCGCGCAGGCAATCGCCCTTTGTAGGAGGCAAGGACCACACCACACATCATTTGGTTTATGCTGGCTTAAACGAGAAGATGACCGCTATCGTTTTCCTATTACTTTCCCTTCTTTCTGGTGGGTTTGCTATAGCTTATAAAGCAGAGCTAATTCCCAACACATTTAGCTTTACGTTACTCGGTGTTATCTATTGTTTATCTGTTTTCTTTTTGTTCCAAGTGATTTACAATATCGGCATAAGAAAACAAGAAGCTAAGGAAGAATGACGCTAAAACTAGCCTTGGTTTTTTTAGGTGGCGGATTGGGTAGCCTCTGTCGCTATGGCTTTCAGGTTTTAAACCCTATTCACCCTGGTTTTCCGTTAGGAACATTTACCGCCAATACGCTTAGCGGCTTGATTTTAGGGCTTGTAATCGGCCTGCTTGCCTACGTTAATTCATCAACCCTTATTACCCCGCTTTTTGTAGTCGGGTTTTGCGGCGGGTTTAGCACCTTTTCAACATTTTCTAACGAAGGCCTACAGATGATTCAAAATGGACAGTTTACCGCCTTTTCTCTCTACGCTACAGCTTCTATCCTCTTTTGTATGGCCGCCCTTATCGTGGGCTATCGCCTAGCCACCTACGTAGGCAATGCACTTTAACTCTATACTGATGGGCGTAGGAAGCGATTTAACCTCTACCGTAGTCCTACACGGCTGATTATCAGCGAAGTATTCCGCATAAATACGATTGTAGGTATGAAAATCGCGTTTCATATCGGTAAGAAAAACCGTTACGTCTACTAAATCTTCCCAAGCGGCATCGCACGAAGCCAACACCGCTTTTACATTCTGAAACACCGAATGGCACTGCGCTTCAAAATCGAAGGCTTTAAAGTTTCCGTTTTTATCGGTTTCTAAGCCCGGAACACCAGAATGGTCACCCTGCGTGGTGCGCGGACCTATACCCGATAGAAACAAAAGGTTGCCCGCTCGTTTAGCGTGAGGGTAAGAGCCCACTGGCTTTGGGGCTTTATCTGTAGTAATTTTCTTCATATCGATCTTTTACGTCGCAAAATAGCCGAAAAATAAATACTTTTGAGCCGCTAAAGCCCGCCCGAGTGCTGAAATTGGTAGACAGGCATGGTTGAGGGCCATGTGTTCTTATGAACGTGAGGGTTCGACTCCCTCCTCGGGCACCATCTTCTCTTTCCACCTAACGCTGTGGCCTATAGCTTTGAATCCAATTAATTTACTGGAGCCAACCAAAGCGCCGGATCTACATGCTGACTTCCCTTCCAAATCTCTAGATGAACATGGGTTTCGCCTTCGTCTTTGCGCGTGTAGGCTACACCTATGGTTTCGCCCGTACTTAACGCATCGCCAGCGTTTACGTTTACCGTTATCAAATTAGAATACACGGTAAAATACTCGCCATGGCTTACAATTACCGAATTTTGTGTAGCGGGTTGATACACCGTACTCACCACCTTGCCTTCGAACAAGCAACGGACCTCGGCGTTTTCTTCGGTTCTAATATCCACTCCGTTATTCACCATATAAACCCCCTTTACCGTAGGGTGTTCGTGCTTGCCAAAACGACCCGAAATGTGCCCGCGCAACACAGGCCAAGGCAAGCTGCCTTTATTGCTAACAAAGTTGCTAGACAACTCTCTTTGCTCTGGCGTTAAGGTTAATCCATCAGTGCTCTTGCCCGCCGCCTCGGCCTCTTTTCTGGCCCTTTCTTTGGCTAGGCGAATCTCCTCGGCAATAATGCGTTCCAGTTCTTTGTTGAGCGCTTCTGCCGCCCTATTTTTCTCCTGAGCCTTAGCGCGTAACTCCTCTTCATCATCCTTTAACTCCTCTACCAACCTATTCTTTTCCTCCTTTTCCTCTTCTAAAAACTGCTTCTGCCTAACTTCCTCGCTTACCAAACCCTCTTTTTCACGTTTTTCAGCCTCCATTTCGGCAATGGTTCGCTCTATGTCGTCTATGGTTTGCTGAATTAAATCGGCTTGGTTCTCTCTAAATTGAGCATACTTGCGCAAGTACCGCCAGCGCTGCCAGGCTTGGTTAAAATCTTCAGCAGAAAACACAAACAACAACTGCTGGTTTACGCTCATGTTTTTATACGAAACCCGTATGGCCTTGGCGTAGTCTTCTCGCAGTTGAATTAAATCGGCCTGAAGCGACTTAACCGTTCTGGTTTTCTCTGCAATGGAGCGCTCTATGGTGCTTACCTGGCTATTAACATTGCGAATAAGCTGTTGCCTTTGCGAAATCTTACTTTCCAAAGATTGCAGGGCAGTGATCGATTCTTTGCGCTTAGCCTGTGTTTCTTTTAACAGGTTTTCAATTTCCTCAATTTCCTCTAAAAGAGCCTCTTGCTGTTTCTTTAGTTTTTCCTTTTCCCCTTGGGCAAAACCAGCGAGAGAAACCAGCATAAGGCCGAGCAACACCACGCACGATTTAAAGCTCTGCTTTCTCATAACGGCGGTTTATTTGAAAGGGAAACGGAGCGGGTTGATTAAACTGAATACGGTGATATTCAATATCGATACTGGCTTTTTTCTGCGCTTGTTCGGTCTCTATTCTGCGGGTATGCGCAAAGGCGTAATCGCCAGCCATGCGGTAGTCATCAAAAGACATATCTACGCGCTCGGTTTTAAGAGCACTTTGCCAGGCCACCCTTTTGTAGCGATACATTTCGGGTAAAACGTAGAGGGTAAGTAAAGAACCCTGCCAATCGTTTTCAGTGTAGTATAAATTACCCGCAACACCAGCCTTTAAACGGCGTATGGGCAAGGCTAGGTGGTTTCCTAAAAGCACATCTTCTATAAACGCGAAATCTATACCTTGGATGGGTAGGAATTCGCGCAGTTTGGTAAGGGGCTCGGCGTAGTATTTTTTATTGATTTTGTCTATGGCGTGCAGCGAATCTTTGGTCATTATAACACGTGCCCCCTCCAAGCCTAGAAAGCCGGTTAACGACACCCATATTACGCTGTCGCTGCGCAGGCGAATGTTGGCCGTAAACGATTGATTCATCCCACCGCCCACGTAAGTCATCCTAGCCCTTGCGGTAAACCATTCGTAATCCATTCGGCTATCTATAAGCAGCTGATCGAGCTTCTTTGGCGAGACGGCCTTGGCATTGCCCACGGTTAACTTCTGCCCCTTACAAGCAGCTAAGCAGACCAATAGCAAAATCGATATTCCTAAAACCCATCTATTTCTCATAATAGACCCCTTCTGATGCCTTGCGTTGTAAAACCTCATCTTTAGAACCTTCACCCAATGCCTTGTTCCACGCCTCTTTAGCCTCTTGTTTTCTATCTAAATGATAGAGGATGTCGCCTAGGTGTTCCCAAAGCGTGGCCGAAACCTCCGGAGATGCATCAATAGCTTTTTGCTGCCATTCTAAGGCTTTGCTATAATCCCCTTTCTTAAACAAAACCCAGGCGTGCGTATCTAAAAAGGAGGCATTCTTTGGGTTTGCGTTGGTTGCTTTAGAAACCATGGCTAAGGCATCATCTAAACGTTCTCCGCGAAGCGATAAAAAATAAGCGTAGTTATTTAAGGTAGTGTAGTGGTTGGGGTCTAAGGCCAAGGCTTGCTCAAAACGTTCGTCCGATTTTTCGTAGTCGCCCATCTCTTGGTATACATCGCCCAAGTTGGAGTACAATTGGAGTTTCAATGTCCTATTTCCGCCTGCCAAGCGCAAGGCTCTCTCGTAAGCCGAAGAAGCGCTTTTATGCTCTTTCAATTGATGGTTGGCCAATCCGTTAAAAAAGTAAACCAAGGCGTGATTGGGAAAAAACACAAGGGCTTTTTCGGTTTGTTCTAACAAGCCGTTGTAATCCTTCAAATCGGTAAGGATAAAGAAAACTTGCTGCCAAACGGTAAACACATCTTGCTGAAAAGAAAGGGATGTTTTGTAGTGTTCTAAGGCATCTTCTAAATCTTCGTTTACGTAGCGCAAATCGCCAGCAATGGCGTGTGCTTTGGCCTCTTCTGGATGGGTTTTCAATAGCTGTTCACTAAGCTTAAAGGCATCGGCCATTTCGTTTTTCCGCACCTCGTAATTCTCTATATAGTTATACAGCACCGCAATCTTGGCGTCTATGGGCACCTCGGTGCTAGAAAACGCCCTGCCTGAGTAGTAAACATAGCGTTCTTGGTTACCTTTTTCTAGGTAGATATCGGCTAACTGAACCAGTGCCGATACGTTGTTCTCCTCTATGGAAAGCACTTTTTCGTAGTATGGAATGGCCTGGTCGGGTTTTTCGTTGGTGTTATACAAATCGCCTAACATCAATAGCGTTTCGACGTTGTTTGGGTTCTTTTTTTGCAGCTCGTTAAGCATGGTTTCTGCTTCGCCAAACCGGTTGGTTTTCATGTAAATGCGAAGACGCTCTTTAATGATGTCTTCGTTTGAACCCAATTCGTTCTCCATTTCTTGGTAAACACCAAGGGCTTTATCGTATTCCTTGGCATAGAACCAAAGTTCGCCCTGGGCAAAACCGTAGCTGTGTTCTTTGGGGTTTAACTCGTAGAGCGATTTATAGATTTCCGCAGCTTCTGCAAGCCGGCTTGTATTGCTTAGAATTTCGGCCTTGAGCTCTAAGTACCATTTGTTCTCTGGGCTATATTCTATGGCCTTGTCTATCTGTTTTTCAGCGTCGCTTACCGAACCATCTAGCAGATATATTCGCGCTAGCTCCCAATAGGCTGCATCGTTTTCTGGGTTTAGGCGCAGCGATTGGTTAAACAGGTCTTTTGCCTCTTCGGTATCGCCGGCCATCTTGTTTTTTATGGCATCGAAAAACAATCGATCGGCTTGAATACGTTGCTTTTCGCCAACCTCTTCGGTAGCGGATTTTCCGCCATCGTCTACAGCTGTAGCCACCACCTTTTTGCTGCCACTACACGAGGCAAAAAGCGTTACCGCAGAAAACAACATTATCCATAATCGCATACTTACTCTGTTACGGTGTAATCGCCAACACTAAGGTTTTCTGGCGCTTGGTGTAATTTACATTTGCCTCCTACCATGCTATCTTTTAACACATAGTTCTCTACGGTGGTTTCGGCTTGAATTAAACTGTTTTGCACAACTACGTTGGTTAAGCAACTGTTTTCCTCTATTGAAACGCTAGGACCCACTACGGTATTTTGCAAGGTAACGCCAGGACCTATGTAACAAGGCTCAATAACTACTGCGTTTTCCAAGGTGACATCTTTTCGGTTTCCTTGGTTACCCGCGCCATTAGCTAGTACCCTTTGGTTGGTGTAGACCACGGCATTCTTGTTTCCGCAATCTAACCATTCGGTTACCTTACCCGGTTTAAACTTTGTGCCTTTATTCTTGAGGTTCTCTAAGGCATCAGTTAGTTGAAACTCGCCGCCCTTTCCACGAATATTATTGTCGATTAGGTGCTTTATTTCGTTCTGTAATTCCTCTCCTTTCTGAAAATAGTAAATGCCGATAATGGCTAAGTCGGAGACAAAGGTTTCAGGCTTTTCTACAAAATCGGTAATGGTTTCATCGTCGCTTAGCTTAACTACACCAAAAGCAGAAGGGTCTTCTACGCGACTAACCCAAATTACCCCTTCGTCGCTAGCACTTATGGTAAAATCGGTTTGGAATAGCGTATCGGCAAAAGCCACAATCACCGGGCCATCTAATGCCTCTTTAGCGCAGTAAATAGCATGAGCCGTACCCTCTGGTGTTTTTTGATAAGCGATTTCACCCTGGGTGCCTAAGTCTTTGGCTACTTGCATTAATTTATCTTCAATAGCTTGGCCAAACTCTTCTCTAATTATAAAATGAATAGACTCTACGGGTTCGTCTATGGTTTTCATTAAGCCTTCGCACAAGCGTTGAACAATGGGTTTGCCCGCTATGGTAACCATCGGTTTAGGAACAGTTAAGGTGTGTGGGCGTAAACGAGAGCCCCAGCCCGCCATGGGTATTACTATACGCATAAAATATTACATTTTTAGAGGTTCAAATATAGTGAATTACGAGCGGAGCAGGTGCTTTAGCGATCGCCCGTCTAAGAACCAAACCAGGGCCCCATATAATGCTACGCCTAATACCGACAAGGCATAGGTTAAAACCGCCTGCTGTTCTACAAAGGAGTGCATATAAGTAATAAGGAAGTATATACCCAAGGCCCCGGCTACGTAGGTTAGTAAACGGCCCACTTTGTACGGCACGGGGTAATA
>JAOXNT010045513.1:0-15339 GCA_028565815.1 Cletocamptus dominicanus | reverse complement strand
TATTTCCGTGACTCCCAAATAACAAACTTAGGTAATTTACAAAGTATAGGGGGTTATGCTTATTTCCGTGACTCCCAAATAACAAACTTAGGTAATTTACAAAGTATAGGGGGTGATGCTGATTTCAGTAACTCCCAAATAACAGACTTAGGTAATTTACAAAGTATAGGGGGCTATGCTGATTTCCGTGACTCCCAAATAACAAACTTAGGTAATTTACAAAGTATAGGGGGCTATGCTTATTTCCGTGACTCCCAAATAACAAACTTAGGTAATTTACAAAGTATAGGGGGTGATGCTTATTTCAATGACTCCCAAAATAATGCAGAACTCTTATCAACAATTAAAACAAATGATCCTCAAGCAAAAGAAGATGCTGACAGGATTCACAACGAAGTTTTAGAAAATAATGACATAAGATTTAAATTGAGTAGAAACAGACCAGAGGGTACAAACTTTTCCTCAGCACTAAGTGTAAAAGGGGATGAGCCTGTTATATCTGGTCAGAATGCGAAAGTTCCAGAAAACAGGGATTTAAGTAGATCTGGAGCTGTACTTAATATAATATCTAAGGGAGAATTTGAGTCAGGGGGTGGTAGAATATATAATTTAGGATTTAGGTCTAGATCTAAGGACATCAATAAAGTATTAAGAGATTATAAGAATTGGCTAAAAGGTAACTTGAGAGATATATATAATTCTCTTACTCCTGAGTTTATACAGAATGCTAAAGAATGGTATGTAGGAGCTAATAGGACTGCTAACCAGATAGCCAGAGACTATGGGGTAGAGTTGGAACAGGCGGCAGCTATAATTGCTGCATTGTCGCCACAGAGCGATTGGTTCCAAAATGTAGATGCTGCGGAGAGGGTTATAAAAGTATACAAAGAATACCAATCGGTTAAAGTAGATAGCGATTTTAAGCAAAAACTTCAAGAAGGTTTACGCAAGAGGGGTAAAAACCTTAAAAGTAGACTTGTTCAGAGATCCTTAAAGGCTTTAGAGGAATTAGATGGGCAATCTTTGGAGACGATTACGGACGAAGACCACAAGAGTTATATGGTTATGATGCTTGATTGGGCTTATTTACCTGATGTTATAAATATCATGGACCCACTTGGAAGGGTTGTAGGTATAAATGTTAAAACAAGCGGGGAACCTTCTTCATCCTTCTTTAAGGACCTTATAACAGTTAAAAAAGCATTACATGCATTAGAAAATTACGATGGGACTGTGGAGAGTTTGGATAAGTCTATAGGTAATAACTCGAAGGTTCGTAATTTTTATAATAATATCGTAGATCCAAACAATCCTAATTATGTTACGATAGATACCCATGCTTATGCGGCAGCTCATTTAAATGTTACTACATCTGATGATGTAGATAAAGCAAAAGCATTTAAAAATGAGGCTTATTACAACCTACTCAAGGATGTCTACACAGATGTTGCAAATGAACTCGGCATACTTCCAAGGGAATTACAGTCAGTTACGTGGGAGTATGTAAGGGTAGCTATAAATGAAAAAAACAATAGAAAAGATAATATCACAGGTGGTAAAAAATCAGAATATTTAGATAAATTATGGAAAGAAACAAAATCAAATGAAGAATCAAGAAAAGAGGCCGCAGAAAATATCCTCAGACGTTATGACTCTAGAAACCCTACATGGAACCCAGGCATATCCGTCCAAAAAAGAGGCTACACGAATATGCAAGGCGTTCAACCTAGAGCTAACGAGGGAGAACTATCTGGCGTTGGTACACCCAATGATGGAGCTAGAGGAGATAGACCCAGAGGTTCTACCAGAGTGGATAGATCAAATCCCAATAACGTAAGATTTAGCCTAAGAAGTAACAACTACGAACCGAGAACCATAGAGGAGGTAGTAGAAGAGGTTAATGACATGGTTGCTACTATGAAATCTATGTTACCTGTTATAGACTCTCTTATAAAAAAGGCCTCTAATAGCTCGGACAAGAAAAGACTTCTTAACCAAAAGAAAGCGGTAAAAGGTTTAATAAAAGAACATAGCACAGACAGGAAAATAAAAAAGAAGTATAGTAGGGATGACAGTGGAGAATACTATGCAGCGGTAGTACAAGGATTAGAGTCTGACATACTACTTAGCCTATCTGATGCACCTGGGCCTAGTGCTTTTATACACGAGGTAGTTGGGCATGTAATGGAGCGTTTTTATACACCAGAGGAAAAGGCTTTCATAACAGAGCAGTATAACAAATGGGCGCAAGAGAATGGGCAACCTACTGTTGAGAATTTTGATGACCAAGTAGATGTAGCTGGCAGGAAGGGCGAACCAGTGGTTAGTGAGTGGCTTGCTCGTGTGGCAGAGGAGTACTATAGAAATGGTAGGAACCTAGATGAGGTAGAGGCTGCTAAGAACATGTCAGCACAAGAGAAGACCTTACTACAGCAGGCTTTAGATACCATATCAGAGGCTATTCAATCTATAGCAGAGGGAATAAAGACCTACCTAGGTAGTGAGGTTAATTTAACACCTGCCATGCAAGAATTTTTTGATAAACAAATTATTGGAGATATCCAAGAACCATTAAATAACGAACAAAACAAAGAACAAAATGAAAATGAAGAAAAAGAAGAAGTGCAACAAGAGAAAAAAGAAAAGGGTAAGAAAAATGAAAAGAGGGGGAAGAGTAAGAAAGCGGTAGCAGATGACTTAAAATCAAGCGGCAGTGAAACAGCTAGGATATTAAAAGGGTTGCTACCTAAGACAGAGGATGATGAACTTAGGAAGCTAATACAAGCTGCGATAGATAAGGGAGAGCGGCTACCTAGGTGGTTATTAAGGGCGTTGTTGTCTCCAGAAATTAGTAAGGAAGTTAAACTAAGTATACTAGGGGATAAAAGTAATAGATCAAGAACAGTATCTGACTCAGAGGCTGCTAATGTTGCCAATGTATTTTTAGGTAACAGTAACACAGAAGAGGAGCTAGACCAAAAGTATAAGGAAGTACGTAGAATACTAGAGAACGGTGAGCTACCTTTTGGGGAAGTTGGATGGGAGTATATTGCTTTATATAAAATTGCCGAAAAATATGCTAACCTAGGACTAGGCCAAAAAGATTATGAGGTATTAAAATACGTAGCAGAGAGGTCACGATTAGACGGTAGGAGAATAACTAGGCTTAGAAACAACCCTGATTTACAGGTAAAGGTACTAGGACTAGCAAGATCTATTGCCTACATGAAAGAAGAGGCTATGGAATCTACACAGGATTCTGGTAAGACCGCCCGTGAGGAAATAGCTGAACTTAAGGGGCAGATACAGGACTTACTTGAAAAAAATAAGGAGCTGTTAAAAAAGGCTGCTAAGAAAGGTAAGCCACCTAGAGCCAAGGCAAATCCTGATAAGGTAAAAGACTCACGTTCGTCTAGGTACATAGATGAGGGTAAGTCTCTTATAAGAGATGCCATAAAGAGGTACAAGGAATCTGGTAAGAACCTAGGTATTTCTGCTAATGAGGCTCAAGAACAGGCAAAGGCTGTTGCTGACATAGTAAAAGGTTCTATCCTAATAGCCCGTGGCTCTTTAGCAAAGGCTAAGGAAATTTTTAATGATAATCTAAAGAAACTTGGGATACGTGGTTATACATGGGAAGACAGTATAGCGAGGTTTTCAAGTTCTGTAGATGAGGCTAAGAACATAGTTGCCAGCGATTTACTATTACAGAGGTTAGATGAGTTAGATGGCAATGAAGACCAGGATATAATAAACAAGTTCCTTAGATCTCTTTTAAGAATACAAAAGGATACAGGAGACGGCCTTGGAGAAAACTTTTCTAAGTCGGTGAAAAGATTAAAGGACGCAATAAGAAGAAAAGAGCTTAGGTTAGATAGGTTAGAATTAGCCCGTGATAAGATAGAGGAGGAGATAAGAACTAAGAGAATAAACGATGTTGCCGCCAGAAAAGCCCTTAACTTAATAGAGGACTTAATAGCGGACATTACTGGTAAGGAAGTAAAGAGTTCTTTAACTAGAAGGGCAGTTAGAGAAGGGACTATGAGTGTCAGTGATATTATTGATAAAGCTATAGAGGACGGATACAACCCTGATAATGCCAAGAATGGTTTACTAGAGTACATCATAGAGATATCTGATTACTCTCCAGCTATGGCAAAAAAGATTCATGACAAGATTTCTAAGGAGTTTGATAAACTTATGAAATCCGAGGTAGAGAAAAGACTAAAACAAGGATTAAGGAGGAGACCTACCTTAGCTAGGGCAATTGAACTTATAAAGAACGGGGTTTTAGATAATGAAAACTTTTCTGATTTATTTGCCGAAACCTATAACTTCCACACATTTAATCCAGAGGTAACTGCTAAGATAAAGAAGTTACTAGAGGAATACAGGGATGCGGACAAGAAGGTAGATAAAGGTAAGAAGCTAGAGGAACTAGGATTCTTATTAGACGAGAATATAGATAAGTCATGGGTAAATAGGATAAGTGAATTTATAGTAGATTGGGTGTACACAAATATGCTACTTAGCCCACTTACGTTCTTTAGGGCTACCTTTGGAGCTGCTAGTGTAGGGGCGCATGAAATGGTTACAGACTCACTTAGAGTTGGATTAAGAAAAGAACCTGGGGTTGTTCTAAAGGCATGGAAGTATGCCTTAACAGAGTTTTCACAGGATTTTGTTAGCAACATGGGAATATTTTTATCAGGAAATACCCAGGATGCTATTAACCTATATGCAGGGAAGAGCGTAAAACGTAGATCTGCCTTAGAGAAAGGGTTTTTGAAGTACGTGTTTTTCCCCTTAAATGTTCTAGGTAGGGGGCCGCTTGTTGCAGATGCCTTAGTAAAATCAGGATACAGACCTTTTGTACAGGTAATGGAGGCGTATAATGAAATAATAGCCCAAAATCCTCAAGAAAAGGATTTGTTAAATAAAATAGATAAAATACTTGGTAGAACATCTCTTACAAGCAAGCAGGTAGAGAAGGAAATAGAAGAATTTGGATACAAAGGTAATAGAGCTAAGAAATACAGAAGAAGAAGGTTAAAAGAACTTAGGGTAGAGAACGGTGATGAGTATATTTACGAGACATCTGAAAGAAGGGCAAAGGAAATTGCTTTCCAAAATACGCCACATGGTGTACTAGGGGCTGTTTCTAATAAACTACAGAGTTTAGCTAGTTCAGAGAGTAATAACCTCATTGCTAGGAGGAACATGAGTGAGAAGGATAAATTTATACAGGATGTAAGAGAACAGGCGGCAAATATATTAAGAGCCATACAAATTCCTTTCTTAAGAAGTGGTGTGTCTTTTGCTAATGTCGGAATTGAATTTGCACCTTTAATAGGACTAGGAGTTGCTGGGTTCAGAAACTACAAGGGAGTAAGGAGAATATGGAATGGCACAAGGTTAGTAGAGGTACATAAACTTACTCCATCAGAAAGAGCTGCTATGTGGTCTAGGGCTATCACAGGAACACTTACGCCTTTAATATTGGCCAGCCAGTTTTTTGAGTTAGAGGATGTCTGTAGTGAAGACGGGACTAACTGTAAGACTGTAATAAAGCCACGGGAGGGTTTAAATTGGAGGATAACAGGAAATGGGACGGGTAGTTACACAAGAAGTGTTTACCTTGTGGATGATGGTTACGAACCTAATGCAATACAAAGAAAAGGAGAGGACGGCAGGTGGCAAACGGTGTTAGATTATAGTTCACATCCTTGGGGTGCGTTTGTGGCACCTATAGGTAAGATATACGATAAATATACACTAGAGAGAAGTGTAGATAAGAGAGGAGTTGAGCTTGATCCTTTTTCAAGTAATGGTTTTATTGCGACTAGTGCCTATGCTGGAATGTTATTTGCCGTAGATAATGGATTTACCAAGCCCCTAAGAGAGTTATTTGAGGCTGCGGCAGGAATGTTGTCATTATCAGAAGATAGCTCAGATATTTTCACACAAGATCAGAGGTTACAAGTTAGTTACTGGGCAGAGCAAAGGGCCAAGGCATTTGTTCCAGGCGGTAACTTATCTGTGTTTGTAAATAAAAACATACATGCTGCTACCCAAGAACCCTTAAGGAAAGGAACTACCTTTGCAGAGAGGATTATACAGAACCATTGGTTATTTGATAACTTACTAGAGGAGAAAAGGGTTAGTCCGTTAAATGAGGAAGTTATACCTGAGTTTGACTTACCCCTACCTGATCCTATTATAACAGCCGCTAAATCAAAATTCTTTGACATAGAAAGAAAAGACGTAGGACCAGCCACGGAGTTTATACGGTCAAGGCCTGCGGTACACCAGCCTGGTTATTACTACTTTCAGTTTGCTAATTCTATATCACGTGTTGGGGAAAATTTTGAGGAAAAGTATATAACTAAGATAAATGATAGGGTGATACCTCTACAAACTCAGTATATAGAGAATAACCTAGAGGAGCTTAAGGGCAAGACAGATTTAGAACTCTTAAAGGAGTCTGATTATGGAAGTGGTACTAGTTACTCAGGGTCTATTATAACCCTAAAAAGAAAGGCCCAGGATCATGCTAAGATGTTAACGGTGATAGAGATGTTAAAGGACTACGCTGATACTGCTCCAGAGAGAGTAAAGGAAGACCTAAAATACCTTAGTGTCGAAAACTTTATAAAAGGCAGATCAAAAAGAGGTTTTAATTACGCCTTACCAGAACTAGGAGGAGGCCAGTATGCAGGTTTAGATAAAATAAGAGACTGGATGGCCGAGCGAGAAATAGAAATAAGAGGTAATAAGATAGTTAGTACACTAAAACAAAAATAAGCACATGACGAAGATAAATCCGCCAATAAACTTTGCACGTATACCTGAAGATAAACGAATATGTTTTACACCCATACCCGAAAACTTTCTTCGGGATAGGGGTATGTATAGGGCTGTATCCCTAAAAGGTTCCTACTGGAAGCCAGGGGAAACAATTGAGTACTACCTTTTTAACAAAAGTAGTATAAAAGAAGTACAGGTGTTAGAGAAGGTAATGCGTGAAATAGAGGGTATATGTAACATAAAATTTAAAGAGGTACTAGATAAAAATAAATCAGACATACGTATTTCTTTTCAGCACGGGGCAGGTAGTTGGTCTTATATAGGAACCCAGGCTTTATTTATACCAAAAACCCGCCCTACTTTGAACATAGGTTGGCTAGACCCTAATGGAGAGACAATGAGGCATGAGCTAGGACATGCACTTGGGTTACTACATGAACACCAGAATCCAGCTAACAACATAAATTGGGATAGAGAGGCGGTAATAGAAGCACTAAGTGGCCCGCCAAATAATTGGAGTATAAAGGAAATAGAACATAATGTACTAAACTCTGTTTCTCCTGCTACGGTTAACTACACTAGTTTTGACGGATCTAGCGTAATGCTTTATTTCTTTCCAGCTAGTTGGACCCTAGATGGTAAAGGTACAAAACAAAATAGTTACTACAGTGAGGTAGATAAGAAGCACCTAAAAGAACTATATCCCTTCCCTGAGGTAGAAGATCCTACAGACATAGAAACAGGCGGCCCTGATTGCCCTCCTTGCCCTGAATGTCCTGAATGTCCCGATGTAGAGTTACACAGCCAAAAGGAGATAAAAAAGTTCTTATTGGCTGTATTTAACGAAGAAAAAGATTTAGGAAGGTTGTTAGAAAACCAGGTAGTAACAATAGCCAGTAGGTTAGGTGTACTAGCCTCAGAGGATGACTTAAAACGAGACACTATAAAAAAGGTGTGGAGTAAAATTAATAACAATTAAAAAAATAAGATAGAATGAAAAAGCAAGCAGAAAAAAGAAAATTAAAATACCTTAGTCCTGATGAAATAGCAGCAAAAAGGGCGAAGGAAGAACAGCGAAGAAAAGAAACCAGGGATATTAGAAATCAAAATGATGTACTTATGTTACTAAAATCTATTGACAGTAAGCTTGACAAACTATTAGAATAAGGCCATATATAGCCCGTAGGGTGAATCTAAAATACAGAACGGTATGCAAGTACCAAAAAGAAAAGATAATGCCACAGCGTGAAACATTATCTTAAATAAGGGGGTTTAGTACCCCCTATTTTGGTTTATTTAGTATCTATTTTTTAGTTATTTAAACATATCTTTTATGTTAGTAGCATTACTAAAATCCCAATTAGATATATCAGAAAACCCTTGATACTCTACTTTTTCATCTTCCGCAGAAGTATAACTGCTTTTTAAAAAGGTCGAATCAATATTTCTATATCATCTATGTATCCAATAAGTTCTTCTGGTATTTCTCTAGATGCTAGAGTCATTGCTTTTTCTTTATCTGAAGCTAATAAATAAGTACCTTCGTTATTTACAAACTCAGTATCAACTATATCACCGCACTCGTTACGAATATGTCTAATTATAACAAATTCAAATGCTTTCTTTTTCATAATTATTTAGTTTTTAAGTTTTAAAAAAAATTATTTAGTGTAAAAATTTTTATTTTCCAGTGCTTCCAAACCCGCCTGTTCCTCTTTCTGTGTCACTTAACTCAGCTTCTTCCCATGTAGCAGGAATAACAGGAACCAAGAAACATTGGGCGCATCTATCTCCTACTTTGTAAGGGAAAACGGGGTAACGTAATTTTCCAAAATATAAAAAAGGGCTGGGAGCAAAAACCACTTTTATCTCTCCTCTATAATCTTCGTCAACGATACCTACTGAATTTGCTAACATCCAACCTGTTTTTGATATACTAGACCGAGGCACTATCTGAAGCATATACCCATGTGGTATTTCTACTGATATCCCCAGGTTTACGACCACACGCAAGGCATCTCTTTTTTCTACCTCTGCTACATACATATCCCATCCAGCGTCAGT
This sequence comes from Cletocamptus dominicanus, assembly GCA_028565815.1. Taxonomy (NCBI): domain Eukaryota; kingdom Metazoa; phylum Arthropoda; class Copepoda; order Harpacticoida; family Cletodidae; genus Cletocamptus; species Cletocamptus dominicanus. The sequence goes on along the minus strand of JAOXNT010045513.1, from coordinate 6,468 downwards.
AGGATGAGCCTTAGTAGGAATCTTTCCTAATTCATGGGTTTTCTTAATTTTAATTACATTCATCGTTAATTATTTTTTCTTGTGTGATAAGCTACCATCATAGCATTACAAGCTATGGCATGTAAATGGTCTAACTCGCTTTCTTCATCTTCTGGGGCTATAGTAGGATCTATTATCTTAATAGCATGTCTAATTGATGCCCTAAGTAAATCCTTTTTACCTTCCTCTGTTAGAGGCTTCTTCCAATTACCTACCTCGTACTTAGGCTTATTTTCGTCCATTCTGTCGCTCATGCCCTTTATGAAGTTCCAATCTATTTCTTTGAAAGAAGTCTTACCTACTACTTCCTTTAAAGAGGTTTCACTATTACCTTCTGTCGAAGCTCTTTTTACTAAAGAAAGGTCTGTTAATTTAAATTGGTACATCTTAGTACCTTCTGTTACCCAAATAACTGGTGACTCTCCTAAATTTTGTGAAGTAAGAACCCTAAACTCTTTGCCTAAAAGTGATTCTCCAGAGATATAAGAGCCTACACTACAGGCTATAACCTTAATAGTGTCACCTTCTTTAGGTACCTCCCCGCTATAATATCTGTATTTTATTTTTTTCATTATCTTTTTTATTTATTTATAATTTAGTACTTATTTTTCTGTTTTAAACCACTTGCCGCAATCACATAAATAAACCCCCTCTTTTAATTTCTTCTACATTTTCTTCAGGGTGCTCACAAACCACTTGTTCTTTTTCCTCTATACTCACCAATTTACCGTCAATAAACTTATTTCGCTTAACCACACCTTGAAATCTACCCCAATCTAGTCTAACATCTGTAGGATGCGCCTTCTCGTATAAATCACTATATTCTGCCTTGCAATCACTTAGATTTTGCCCTGCACTTGTTAATTTAAAAACAGCCTCACAATATATAAAACCATTCTTTTCTGCCTCTTCAATATCTTTTAAAGCTTTTCTTAATTGTTCTGCGTTTATTACAAAATTCATATTAATAAGTTGTAAGTGTATTTAAAATTTTAAAGGTATTTACCTAAATGCATCACCTATTTTTCGTACTTTTTTAAAAATTATATATTTATAGTTTAAAAATCTTTCTTGTTGAGTTTTTCTTAAATCACTATTTTTATTTCATATTTACAAAGAAAAAACGTGAAACTTTATATAATTAGGGGCGTTTAGCTTAGTGTGAGCGCCTATTAGGATCTACGCTACTATGATAACCTTCTATTAAGGGTAAACAGGTATTCAAGACCGACAAAACATCCTTAGTGGAAAGCTGAAAATCAAAAATATGTTCGGATACTATCTGAATTAAGTGCATGTATGCTGACGTATGATGACCTCCAAAGTACGGACGTATTTCTTTATTGGCAACCATGTCCTCAACTTCAGACTCAGCAATTTTAAGCTTATTACCCCATATTTTATGCACAGATTCCCAGTGTAACCTATTTAACTCTTCATCTATACGTTTTATTTCAGCGTTTAATAATTGTTTTTTGTTTTGTAATTCTTCTTTAGTCATTTCTATAATTTTTAATAATTTAGTTATGTGTCATGTAGATTGCGGGTGTATTTTAGCTATAACTGTTGCCTGTGCCCCGTCTTTTGTTTCCACCTTTAGTAAGGCTTCGTTTTTAATAGCTTTTTCTACAGTCAGTTTGATTATACCGTGTTTCGGCACTTCTATCTCATAGTCAAAATAGGGTTCACATAGTTCAATAGGCCTAAATGGTTTAAGATTCATGTTAATATTTTGTTTATATTTTGTTCAAAAGAGTATTATTTGCTAACTACATTTCTATACATAGAAAAGAAAGGAACACGCCATCCTACTACTGTCACTTTGTAGGTTTTGCCAACCTTAAATTTATTTTGGTAGTCAATAAACCGTAAAAGAAAATAATAGTAACACGATGTAAAATATTATAAAAAGTAAGACAGACAATACTGCCGCAAATATCCTAAACTCTGTGCTTGTCCTAGGCACCTTTATCCCTAAAAGAGGGATAGAGTATGTCTTCCCTGTTTTGTCGTCTGTCCTGTTATCAAAGAAAGGTAAACCAGCTCCTTTATTTACCGCACCTTTATGCAATATCATACCTGGGTAAACTGAAAGAGCCAGGGTTATGATACTTGTACCACCTAGGTACATGATGAGCATAAAAGTTGGTAAAATAGGTACTTCCCAAAAATGCACGTCCGCAAATTCCCAATCTCTGTCAGTAAACGATGCTAGCACACATGTACTGCAAATAACGCCCAAAAGACAAGAAAGAAAAGAAAGCGAAGGAGCCACTGTGTTAGTACAAAAATAAAAAGACGTGGTTCCTATAAAGAAAGCCCACATAAGGACAGTTGCTACCAACAAACCTTGCTCTTTTCTAGCATATCCTAGTCCATTTTGAACACCACTAAGTGCTCTGAATAAAATTAGTAAAATAAATTGACTTATCATATTATTGTTTTTTATTTGTAATAGATCATATTAGGTACTCCTAAAAAAATATTGTTGTAAATATGCAGGAAAATAAGGAAGACCAAAATAACCAAAAAAATTACCTTAAAATATGTTTTTACTTTTCTCATAGACTGTGGTTGTTTTTAGTTTCTTCAACAATAGACGGGGCGGTATCTAAATAAATTGCCCAAAAGTGATCTCTTATAAACCTCTGGCTTTTGTGAAACTTTTTAGCCAGTACCTTAATTACTTCCTTTTCCCACCAATCATGCTGCTCCTGTGTAACAGGCCTTTCTAAGTAGAACTTTCTTGTTGCATCATTTGGCCACATGGTTTTATCTGATAGGTCTAAGTCATACTCTTTAGCAAATTGCTTCTCTACTTCCTCAAATGAAGTACCAAAGAACTCTTCTAGCCATACGTTAATTATAAGTATGGTATTGATATCATCCTTATGGGTATTATATAACTTCTCTAGTGCTTTATTTTTCATCTATCTTCTCTTTTATTTCATCTAGTAACTCTGGGTTATCTAATAAAATAGGTAGTAGATTGTCCTGACCTTGACATATGGAATCACCATTGTATCTTAGCCAAGAGCCAGCTTTTTCTATTATACCAAGCCTTATTGCAGCAGAAGCAATATCAGCCTCCTCTAAGAAACCCTTTCCGTATATAAACTCTATTTTTACAGATCGGTCAGCCTTTCCTACTTTATTCTTCGTACATTGAATATACACCATCCTAGATTGAACAGTATCATAGGATTCAAGCTCGTCTGCCGTCTTAGCCTTCTTCTTTGAAGATTTCTTTAACTCAAGGGTCATTGATGAATTATGGTGAAGGGAGTTACCTCCTGGGATAATAGTATCTTTATCATATGGACTCTTTTTAGACATATTATCCCTTATTTGAGATAAGAATAACAAGGTAGTTCCGTATTGATTAGCCCTTCCTATCATAATAGGTATCTGTGCAGAAAATACTATAGCCCTGTTTGCCATTGTCCTGTCCCCAGCTTCTTTTTGGATTTGCTCCTCCGAGGCTGAGTTATTTATTGAGTCAAATATAACAACATCATAATTAGGTATCTCTTTTCTAATTATATTACAAGCTTGTTCAGTGCTTTCTGGTATACAATGGAAGAACTTAGCTGGATCGGCCTGTAAATCCAAAATATAATCGGTGGTTAGTGTAGCCTCTGTGTCAACATATAAAATCTTTTCTCCTATAAGATTTGACAATTGAATAGCCAAAGAACTTTTCCCTGCACTAGGCTCACCAGCCATCAAAACCATCCTACCTTTAGGTATTCCGCCATCAGTAACGTAATCCAAACTAGGTCTACCTGTTTTTACTTTTTCAGCAAACCTGGGGTGTTCAGCTAGGTTTACAATGCCTCCTTTTATATAAAGTTTATTAAAGCTGTCCAATGTCTTGTCTATATTTTTTTCTTTTCCCATGTTATTCTTAATTTGATATATTATTTATTCTACCTGCCATTGCATGTAATATGTGGTTTACAGAGGATACAATTAGGTTTATTTTTTCTTTCTGCCTCCTAGCATCAGCACAAGCTTCCTCGAGTTTCTTATTATTTTTACGAGCTAAATTACTAGCAGAGGCCAAAGACCTGTTTCTATTTGTAATCTCATCCTTTTGTCCTCGATAGTACTCCTCTAATTCAGCTTGCTTTCTTTTTCTTTCATAGTCAGCAGCCTCATAAGCAGCTACCTTTGCAGATGCAAAATCCGATAAGTAAAAAAGGCACAGACTAAGCCTTTCTCTTATGTCTATCAGTTCCTTACTATCATAGGACAACCTGTTTTCGTTGTACTCGTCTATAATTTCCGTAAGCTCTGTTAGTGCATGTTTTTTTGTCATTGCCTAAATTTTTTTATTACACAAATATAGTCATCTTTACCGTATCTGCAAATTTTTTCTGAATCTTTTTTTAATTTATCATACTCTTCCTTGCCGTATACTTCAATAAATTTCTTAGTGTAGTCGTGCTCATGCTTACTAATACCTTTACCATATAATTGAGAATCATATACCATGTTATCAAAGGTATTAGACTTTTTTGAGCAAAGGTGTATGTTTCTTAAATCATATCTTAAGCACATTCTACTCCGTGGAAATAAGTGGGCTACCTCTATTTTATTTTTGTTGTAAAACTTTCCATCTATGAAACATTTTATTTGACCCCTGTTATTCTTCGTAGAGCGTCTTAAAAGGTAGTTCCTAGCCTCATAGTCGGAAATCTTTTTTAAGTCGCTTAGGGACAAACATTCTAGCTCATTTAAAGGAATTTGAGGCTTAAATAAACCAACTTTCTTCTGTTTCTTAGAGGATTTTTTACTTCGCTCTAGTTTATAATGGAAGTGGCATTTGCCACGGGCGTAGACAAAAGAATTACAACCTTGTTCCTTACATATCTGGTGTGAATACAATTTTTCTTTCTTTTACTTCTTTATACGCAACATCAGTTTCTTTATGAAGAAGTCTGTCTCCTTCACCTACTTTTTCTACATAACCTTCTCTTATTAGGTACTCAGTTGCACAGTCGGTTAAAAATATTTCTACAAGTCTGATAATAAAATCAGATTGCAGGTTAATTTTCTCATCCACACCTATCTCTCTTAGGTACAAGGTAGTACACACATCAGAAAGTATATCTACTTCCTCTTGTGTTGGGTCCTCTATGTCTATCATCCTAAAAAACCCTAGCATGGAATCGGGAATTGTCTGTAGAAATTCTTCTAGTGTTTCTGCCTGTGGCAGTGTTAAACTAATTTTCATTTATCTTTTTTATTTATTACTTACTTAATTAACGTTACTCCAATATACAGGATAGCTGCACCGAGGCCTCCTCCGAACAACCAGTTTTTTAACTTAGTCCAACGTAGGTCCCATTTCAAGTCATTTACCTGCTTCCTTAACCTTTCTCTGTCTTGTGCATAGGAATCAGCGATGGAAATACTGTTTTCATACGCATCATTAAGGTACTCGTTCTTTCTTTTAAGAGCAGCTATCTCTAGGTTGTAGTTCAAATCAACCTGCTGGGTAAGTGAGTCTATTTGACTAGTTAATGAAGTTATGGTGTCATATTGGGAATATATCTCATTATACAATAATTGATGTTCATCCCATACCTTGGCAACTGCCACAGCATCATCGTAGTTTAATAAAAACCCATTTATTTCTGTGTTAAAAAATTTTTTAAAGGGAACACCATTTTGTGCGGGACTACAAAAAGGTAGGATTAAAAATAATATTGTTATGTATTTCATTTTCTATTATAATTTATGATTTCATTAAAAATAGTATCTAATTCTTCTATACGATAATCCTTTTCTACTGGATTTTCTAGTTTTTGTATAACCCTCTTGTACCTTTTTCTCCTAGCTAAGATAAGCTGCTTTCTTAGGCTGTCAGCCTCCTTTCTTAAACCCTCTTTTTCGATAGCCACTTCCTCATATTTATCAACGGCTTCTATTAAAGAAATGTTTTCTTGCACAAGAGAATCTACTAATTCTTTCAATTCTTCTGTTTCACTGTCCTTCTTATTAAGAAGGTAAATACTCCCAAAAATTACTGAAAGCAGTAATACTAGGAAAAAAATAAAGTCAAATTTTTTCATGTTTTTTGTTTTTAATATTTGTCAAAATATACATGGCTAAAATGTGGCTACTGGCGATCTTAATGGGTATTTCAAGGTTTCAGGATTCCACATGCTACTACAAACCTTTTTTCACGCCATGTGTTTTAAAAGTTTCCATAATACACCTGGTAAGTAGGGATACCCATACTTCTCCACAAATCAACTACCTGATTCCTGTCATCAAACACACCAACTACAGCAACATCTTCTGATACATGTTCACGGAACATTTCCTTTTTAACAACTGCATCTGGCCTGTAATCTCCCTCCTTTCTCATTACTAACTTATCTATGTAATCAGACATTCCATTATCTTCCAACCACTTTT
>JAOXNT010044405.1:0-17438 GCA_028565815.1 Cletocamptus dominicanus | reverse complement strand
CACGTTAGACAAATGCTATGAATCTTACCTTAATTAATATTTTAATGTCTTTTCAAGTCTATCGTGTTATATCGTCACGTTTTCGGAAATTATATTGAAATAAGTCTCTCATTAAGACAAAAAAAAAGCCTTTAGCAAATGGAAAGTTAATGGAGAAATTTCATGTTCAAAGCAGATTTCAGCAAATCATACATAAACGTATAAAGCAGTTATGTAAATGAAATTTTCTGAAAGTCGATCCAATAGATAACTTTTAATTTTTTCCTTTAAAATTTTTAACTTGTTTCCATTGGTGGTGGTGTATCATCCTTGCATTCTTCTAATTTTTCATTTTTCAATTCATTTGTGGAAAGTTTGGGAAGCTTTCTAGGCCCATATAACAAGAGATAAGCAGTGTGCCAATCACCGCCGCCAGAAAGCTTCATGACATCATCAACGTGGACAGGTCTCATGACATCGTCATTGCACTCGATCCAATTGTCACCCTTATGCTTCACCCAAGCTACATAGTGACCTGAGTTGGACGATCGTCCTGAAAGAATATGGTAATCAGAAAAATTACAGAGCAACGAATATATAATTTGCAAATCACCTTTATGAGTCAATACAGCCTGAAGCTCGTAATAGCCCGAATTATTCGATCCTATATCGTCTTCAAACCAATAGGGTTCAGTTTCTTGATTCTCCGCTAGCTCGCGCTGCTTTTTGAGTGCTTCATCTTTGCTCCTGCTTTGCTTTGATTTAACATTTTCTTCGACGATTCTGTCTTCCCACTCCTACACAAAAAGGTGTAAAAACTATTTAAATAACACTAAAGAATTAAGTAGTATTCATACCTTAAATTTAGCTCTCATTGGAATAAGTTTCTGCTGAAGCTCCTCTGAGCAAAGTTCAAAAGTGTCCAAGATTAGTGGAAATTTAATATCCTTTAAAATTTTTGCGTTGATAGCCTCTTTTTGCTTAAATTGAAAACGAACCATTTGTATCGTCAAATATCCAGGCAAGCGAGATATCCTTAGAGTTTTAATATATTCTGCCTCTTTTCCTAGTGTTGGAGATGTCTTTGTCAACGTTTCCGTAAGTCTCTGAAACAAGATTCGAGTAAGAAGTTTATAATCAATATAAGATCAATAATCACATTCTTCAGTCCTGAATGGAGATACTTCACATCTTTATCTATGTAGCAATTGTACTGAAGACAATGCTCCTTTGATTTCACTGATTCTTCACCCTCTGATTCGAGGCATTTTGTTTCACATGAAAACGTGATACCAAAGTACTGGTCAATGATGGAACTAGAATTTTAATAAAGCATTAAAATTTTGTTCGTAAAATTCAGTCACCATAAAAGCACTATTTCTTACTTTGCTTTGGAATTATTTTCACTAGGCAATTTTTGCTTCAGCATTCCTAAAAGTTCGACCCAGCATTCATTAGCATCTTGCTGTTGGAACCCACCGTGTTCAGATTTTTCAGCAAATTGTGGAAAAGCTGTGTGGAGAACTTGAAGAAGAATGATTGGTGGTAAATTTCGTCCTTTCTCCATGGTCTTATACAAATCTCTTAAAGCTGCTGTGATGGACTGAGCTTCCGACCCAGATCTCTCAAAGCTCACATCTTTAAGACGTAGTTTTAATGTTAAGAAAACAAGAGAGAAATTGTACTTACTGGGCTGAAACTTTAGTAGCGCATGTCGAAATTCAGGTACAGTTTTGAGGCACTGAACCGTCGCATTCATGTAACATGTGTTGCCAAGATTTTGTAATCCAGCTGGCATTTCCATTGCATTCTGCAATTCTCCATCGTCCATGTCTTCTATAAACTTCGTCTTCTGAACAGGCTGTTCTGGTATATCTTCATCTCTGGAACCCATTAGCAAAAGAGTGGCCCCTTCTTTGAGTTTGGCACTGCCCCAGCTATCATCTTTGATGGTCTACAAGAAGTTTAAACCTTTCTTAGTGAGAACTTTCTTAGTGAGAACTTACCAGATTTGCACAATTTTATCATTACCTGGCCCTTAACCATCACTTTCTGCCTATGTGGTTGCACTCCTGTCAGGGCAAATAGCTGAGCCTTAAAAACTAAAGGCTCCTCCTCAGTGTTCACGTCCACGTCAGTGTACAACTCTTTTCCCCATTTCACTTTTACTTTAAAAAGAAACAAAAATTTTCAAATAAAGGAGCTTTAGGAAAAACGCAAGCAAATTTACCTTTAAACTCAGGCATAGTTATATATGTTTTCTTGCATAAAAGAGGGTTAAATAGAAGATGCTGTGTATGATTATCAATGAGATGACAAAATAATGTGATTCTTTGAGAATTGAGATTGAATTCCTGTGCAGCGTTAGTCTACGATACGAAATTACGAATAGCCGAATGAAAGTGCTTCAAGCTGCATACAAAATGCTGAATCAGCCGTCAGCGTTGCTAAACTGACGATTTCAACTTAAGCCAAAAAACATTTATTTCTATTTTGCTAAGCGTTCTCTCTGTATACACTGTATCATGAAAACCATACACTAAGTAACACTATACAGTCATATGCAAACGGTGGGATTTCCCACTCCTGTTGAAATAATGTTTCGAATTAATAAAACAAAAAAGTCTATTCTTATGCATGAATAATTACTATATTTGGTTGAAATTCATATCACATTCTTTATTTTCCTCATTTGGTGTTCATAAGGTCATAACCATTTCTAGCCATTGTCTGAGAGCATCACTCAGTATGTAAGGTAAATTTTGAAAATCTCTGAGAATGATATAAAAGGGAAATGGAAAATGTTCCATGTACGATTCAATGCCGAGCAAGTTATTCTTTTCGTCAAAAATTGGCATTCTGATATCCAGAACTGATTCTGAAGTACCAGGAGCCTCGAGAATGATGTACACAATAAAGACACCCATGAGTCTGGCTTCACGTACAGCCTCAATGATTTGCGGCTTGCCTTCATGAAGGACACCCTTACCATCAGACAAAATGATAAGGAGTTTATTCATCAGCGATGCGGATTTCTGGTTGCGAAAAGCAAGATTGGCTAACTTTAACAAGTTTAGAAGTTTTGTAACCTTGCAATCAAAGGTGAATTTGCTAACAATATTAGCACCGTCTGATGATGAGAAGTGGTTTTTAAAATCAGAAACCATACAAGCATCAGATCCAAATCGAGCAATACCAAGTTGACCAATTTCTAGTACCGATAGGGCTTGGCATAAGGTAGCAAGAGCTTGGAATGCCACCTCCTGAACATTGTTGTCACTCATGCTGGATGAGTTGTCAACAGCAATTAGCACTTCGCATTCTCTTTTATTAGGCTTTGTCCTTCTTAGCCAGATTTTGTCCTTCCGAAAATTGCTTGCTATGTATGGAATTATCCTTCGCATGTTCAAGCGCTTTCCACTGCTATAATCTCCTTTCAGTCTGGACTTCTTTGTCGGTTCAATGATCAGCCTGAGGCGTTCCGCAAGCGTTTGAGCAAGTTCTTGAGTAAATGCACACAAATGGTTCCAATAGCGAAAGTTATCAGCATTCTGGCAAATTCCGACATCTAATCTGATCGATAAATCTGATAAGCTTTGATTTATATCTACTCTGTCGGAATTTGATGTTTTTACTTCAGGCAGGTTGTGTGCAAATGTTGAAGTTCCTCTAGATACAATATTACTCTTCATTATATCGTCGTCGTCATCTAAATGCGCGACAAGAGGTTGTTGAACGTAATTCTTCTTTTCTGTTGTACTTTGTAAATCATTTTGTCTTTCATTCGGATCGAGTTTCTGCTTCAGGTCCTTTATGCTCTCGAAAGGGGTACTATCAACGGCGGTTGCAGTTTCTGATTCCTGATTTGCTTCGCCAATATGGGAGTACTGCTTTGACTCTTTCATTTCCATAGACCCTTTTGAAGGTATTATTTCAGGCAAATCTACATCTGGTTCCTCGCTTATGCTCTCAATCTTATTCTCGTCAACATTAAACTGGTCATCTTCGTCATCCATGACATCATTATTTTGACCAACTTCTTCTTCCCTCATGTCCATTTTTTCAATTTCTGCGTTTTGATTGCATTGATTGGCATTAGCATCAAAATCCTCGCTTAATGCTCCATTCTGGAAGTTTTCTTCTTTTTTGTTCTCATCTCTCTCTTTTTCATTCTCAGCCCCAGAGTGAGAATTTTGTGAAACTTTATTTTGTTCATCCTTTGATGCTTGAACATTTTTATCCTCCAATGCTTGATTTGGAGCATCAACGTGGGTTTCATTGTTCTCTTGTTCGTCCTCTTTGAAGTCAGGCAGCCTCTCTATCTCGTCTGAAAAATATATACGTAAATTTTTTTGACCAAAATAAAATACATGTACTTTTATGATTTCTCTCAAATCAAATTTCATAATTGACAATTGTCATGAAAAATTACTGCAGAATATGTAAATATATATATAACGAAAATGCGTAAGCAATTACCATCCATTTCTGCATCATTATCCGACAGATCTCCATCCTCGCTCTTTCCATCATCACCAATATCATTGTCAGGCAGATCAAAGTCTTCAATTTCCTCATCTTGATGATCTTTTAAATGAAATTCGTCTTTCATGTCATTGCAAATATCCTCAGTATCTTCGGCATCAGGCTGTCTTTCTCGGTTTTCTAGGTCATTTTCTTCCACAACGTCATTCACGTCTTTATCTTCTTCACTTTTCTCTGTATTGTCTGTGTTTTTGTTTGGCGCCATGGCGTCGGACTTATTTTTGGATTTTTCTTGTAGTTCTTGATCGTCCTCCTGTTCACCCCAATCTTCCGCATTCAGAATTTCATCATCTTTTTCTGTATGATGATCATCATCTTGAGCTTTTCCCTCCTCAAAAGGGTCTTCCTCCTCATTGTCTTCTTCCTCATCACCATCCTCTTTCTCCTCGTCCTTCATTTCTCCATCCATTTCCTCGCTGTAGTCGACAAATTCGTCGTTTTTCATATCATTCTTGTCATTGGTTTCACTTTCTTCTCCATTTTGGGGATTATCAAATAAATCTTCAGATTCCATATCTTCAACAGTTGACTTATCTCCAGTACCTTCTCCAAGTCCACAGCCCTCCTGAGCTTCAGCTCTTTCGTCGTTATCGACTTGTTCACCGGTCTCGTTACCTTCAGTATCCTCTGTCCTAAACTTGGCTGACACATATTTGCGCACAAGACCAGTGAAATGAAATACAAAATTGTAAACTGGTTCCAGGCAGCTCTTGGCCCAATAACAAACGTTTTCAGACGTTTTTAAATACTGTTCTAAAATTGGCATGACTTCATATAGGATAAGACATTCTGTCTCCCGATTTTTTTTAGTTGCACTAAGGAATTGAACAGACTTGTAGCACTTCATCAGATCAAAATATCTCTTCCGCAGTTTTAGGGCTCTCACTAATGATTCGATCTTTTTCATCATACTGGAAAGCGTCACTAACTCGTCATGGGTATCATTTCTTGCAGAGAAACTAAGAGCTTTCTTCTTTACATCCGTTACGGCATTCATGCATTTGATCGAGAATTTCTTTATGACTTCTACAATTTCATTTTCACTTCTATCATCTGACTCTATAGTGGTTTCGAGAAAGCATTTCATCTTGCTCATCTCACTCTTTAATTTGCAAGAAGTATGATAGAAATCCAAATGCATCATTGGTAAATGTTTTTTCAATTGTTCATATCTTGAAACAATACTGTTGATTTCTTTCAAGCACTTTTCCAATGTGCAATGGAAACTTTTCTTATCGTGAGAGAATCTTACAAACTGAAGGCTCTCCACTTCTAACAAAAGAGCTTCTATTCTTTTAAGAAGTTCAGAGGATTCAACCTTACAAAGTCTGTGAAGGTCAGATAATATGTTCTTTACGTTCTCAATTCTTTTCCTAATCATGTTTTCTTTAGAGTGTGTAACTGAATGCAAAAACTTGCGCATTTCTGTGACCTTGACTAGACTACTTTGGATGCCATACTCGGCTTTGATTATTTCTAACAAAATATCTGATGCAAATCCTTGAGCTCTCTCCAAGAAAACTGGGCTTACATGTCGCTGAGGTCTTAAAAGAGCACTTTTCATGTGATCGAGACTTAAGAGACAGGAAAAAATCGGATGCGATTCCTTTTCTTTCCCAAAATACGAAGTGACACTTACAACAGAGAGTGCTGAGACGTTATACATGTTGCCTCTACGAAAAGAGATTCCATGTTCTCTGAGCTCTCGAAATAAGCCTTCGATGGATTTTGTGATTGAGTAAAGGTCTTTTGAGCTATTCTTGTCACAAGCAATTAACCTTTTTTCGATTTCTAAAACATCTCCATCCAAAAGGTCTTCCTTGATTAGGCACGAACGGATTTTATTGCGTGCCAACAGAACTTTTTCTCTCATGTCGTTTGAGTTGCCTAACCGAATTCCATCTGACGAAGAAAATTCTAGGACAGGATTCTTCACAGCCTCAAAGAGACAACAATCATCATTGAATAATTCGTCTGATAGTCCATTAGTTTTAAGTTGCACTTCAATAGGTGATTGAAAAGGGATTGTGAGACATTCCCGACATTTTGCTTCAAGTTTCCTTTTCTCCTTTGCAATCTTGACACTCGACTCAAGTCGATTGACCTTAAGAATCTTATACAATTCACGACATCTCTTTCCGGTATTGGCGAACTGGTCGTAATAGATTTGTTCAATCGCTTCCTTCAAACCTGCGAGCAAATTTTCTACTCTTTTTAAGACATTTCCTCTGTTATCTGTGCTGCTTAGAGACGCGACAATTACTTGAAGCGATTTTACTTTTGACAAAAAATCTATCGGAGAACTTGCATTGGCATGAGATAATAAAATTGCTGCCAGCCATTTAGGCTTTCCTTTCAACGTCACACTACTTAAGATATCCAACCACGTCCTTACAATGATTAGTTCATTTTGATCTTCTTTTGACAATGTTTCACTAACTTGCTTTGGAATATTTTTAAAGGCTTCGAGTTCTTCAGCGTGCCATCTTTTAACGTGATTTATGACTGTATTGGCTTCAATCCTTATTTCTTTATGAGCCACTCGATTCCACTCTTCAATATCTTTCACTAAAGTTTCCAAGGAAATTTGGAACTCAATCTTTTTGTCCATTACAGTATGTTCACGAAACCTTTGGATACCCCTTTCAATGGCCAAAAGTAACGGATTTTCAGGCCAGGCTTCATAAAGCTTGGTCACTTTCAATTTGATGGGCTCTAGATCAAATGCAATTTGGTCAATCAAATTTAAATCCATGTTGTATTTTTCTCTCAGAATCTGAGAATGGTGAATAGCATTGCGATGAATTCCAGGCAGACTTGCTGAGGTAGCATCCGGTGGTTGAGTACATGTTGAATATTCCAAAAAGTTTTTGTAAAAAACCAAGAAAACATCGGCTGTTGCACATGGCTTACTAATGAATCTCTTCAAAATTCTCCTCTTTGTTTTATTTTCAAGCATGGAGAGTTCAAATCCCAACTCAGTCAAGTAACTTTTTCTTTCCTTAAACAAGAGAAACTTTAAGAAATGGTTCTCATTGCTAGAGATGCTCTCAGACGAAAGGAGCATTTGCATAAGTAGATCTGAAATCTTCATCGTTGATAATAGATTAATTGTTTTAATTTTCTCTGATTTATCAACATTAACATGATGAGATTTGATCAATTCCAGACCACTTATGATTTGAGACATACCGAGCAGGACAACTGTCCAAATATCTTGAAATGAAGAGAAATTGAGCTCAAAGTCTTGAGCCAATTTGATTACATTCATTTTCCAAGTTCTGTATTCTTCTTCATCACTTTCCATCCATACATTATTCTCGAGTTTTTTTATCATGTCAGTGATACGTGCTGGATTCAAACTGCTATATTTGGCTTGTTCAAGGATCAATGATAGTTTGTAATGTGATTCGATTCGAGTGGGAATTGATGTTGAAAGTATAGAAATCTTTTCCTTATTGTTAGAAATTAAATTCTCAAAATGAGAAGTTAAAGGATGGTGAACGACTGCATTCTTCCTCGTACTCAAAAAAAAGCAGATCGCTTCTGATTTCATAACTTGCTCGGCTTTTGTACATTCAGTCTGAAGAAAATTCATTTCGGCTTCAAAAATATCCTTTGTGTCCAATGCCACGTGATAAGTCAGGAGAAAGAGTGACAGCCCTAAATTGATTTTGAGCTTACCCAGAATGACATCCTTCGGATTTTCCTTCCTTTGCTTTAGCATTTTACTTTCAGTTGCCAACAAGCTAAGAGAATTGTACAGATCTTTTGGAGCTTCAGTTGCATTCAGTTTTTCCAACAGCTTTTCCAAGAAACAGATCAAACTTTCTTCTCCAATTTTGATTTTCTGCAAGGCAGATTGGTCGACATCAATGGATGATAGATATCTCAACTTTAAAATTGACTCAATATTTCCCAACACCGAATAAGAGACATTCAAGAGTTTTGTCACATCTTGATAATGATCGAGTTTAAATAGCGTAAGGAAATTTGTTTTGGAAAATAATGAATGGAAAAGGTTGTTCAAACTGAGCTTTTGCAAGCCAATTTTGTCATTTTCTTCTGGAAAGAAAAATGACGTCCAAGGTTTATCTGTAAAAAAAAAAAAAATCAAAATAAAATACGGGCCTGTGCATAGAGTTGTACTTAAAATCATTGATTTCTTACCGAGCATGTCATAAAGGGATATCCACGATAAAAGAGTCCAGTTTTGATCAGCTCCTAAATTTCCCAGCCGTATTGAAGCTTTCATTGATGGAGGATGAAGTCGCGATGCTTGAAAGTATAGATTCGGGTTGCTTTGTGAGGCGCAAAGTAAGTTATAATTATTTAGAACAATATCATCTAGGCATAATCCAAAAAAGTCGAACTGTGAGAAAGAGCATGTGGGATTAAAAAATAATTGCAGACTCTCAAAACTTGTGACTTCAGAAGGATTATGCCTCTTGCTCTCATGTATCCATTGTTGATAACGTCTGCAATTGGATACTTGTGTGAAAACTGGCCAGATGTTCGTGGATTTGCGCAGTTTAAGAACTGTTGCAATGAAAGTATCCATATTAGTAGTTTTGACCATTCCCGGCAAATTGGACGAAAGTGACGTCAAGTAGTACTTTCCGATTGTTATGAATTGAGATACAATGGATTCATCGTCCTCAGACACAGCTACCGCATTCCGAATATTATCAAATAAAGTTGTGAGTCTCCACATAAGGATAAAATTTTCGTTGCTTTTTTCAAAGGACAACTGACGAAGTTCACATAAGTATTGATTTGTCATATTATTCAGTGACTCCAAAATATAGAAACAGTCTTCTGAAGTGACCTCTAAGTCAAACCGTTTCGATTGTGACAGAAAAACTTCGATGTTAAATAAACGATGATTAACTCTTTCTGTCTGGCACTCTCTCAAATTGAAAAATCTGGGATCTATGAAATGGTCTTCATGATTCTCGTCAAAAAGAAGTTCAAAATTTGTCAACACATCGTCTAATGTCTGTTTATAGATAGGAAAAGACAAAGTAAGGATCTTTAGTCGTTGCTTCAAATTTGAAAATGATGAAAACTTGACGTATGTGATTAGAGCGATCTTGAAGGCAGCAAAAGATTTTCCAAAAAAGTTATACAGAGTTTGGGATTGCCACAAAGCAATAGCAGTATCAGAATGTCTTTCGAGTGTCCCAATAGCTATCGGACCATTAAGATATTCATTTGTCTTGAGAACCAGTTTAAAACCACTACTAATAGATGTGGCTTCTTCGAGCGTTTTTCCAAGCGATAACATAGTACCTAGACGATCCTTGTTCCATCTGAATGCGTTGAAGTCACTTTCGATCGTCCATTTCAATTCATGTAAGGATAATCCAACTCTGGAGCTCAGCTCCGTTGAAAGCTCTGCAATAGCATCCGAGTAGCAAATATCTAAATAAAGCTCGACGCAACGGTTCCTAACATTGAATCAAAAGAAATCAAGTTATGACAAGTACAAGTACAGAATAAATGCATACCTCATTGCAGGTGAAAGCTCGCCATATTTTGGATCCATAGTTATAAAGACCCTGAAATCTGGATGCGGAATCAATCTTCTCACTTTTCCATCATCAAGACAACCTCCTTCTCCAATTTCTAATCCACCGTCTGACTCAAAAAGGCCGTTTAGACGATCTAGTACAGAGGCAGAGCAAAAATTTGCATTTTCAATCATGAGCCAATGACCATTGATAACTGCTTCTACAAGTACACTATCAACCCATTCGAATCTATGTTTTTTACCAAAAAGCTGAAGTTTCTGAAGTTCTGCACTAATTTGACGAATTTCGTCCTGCTTGTGAGGTGCCTTTTTTGAAATATAGGCACAAAAATCTTCCATCAGGCAGAATTTCTCGTCGAAAGAAGGAGACTCTTCAATTCGTTTTTCAAAATCCTTTGTATTGGTGTATAGGTCACTAAGACTTTCTTTTGAAGTTGAGGTTCGTATGATTTTTTGGCATAAGTCTAACATACGGCGAAGCAGTCTTGTCGCATGAAAACTCTGGTCGGTTTGCTCAAAGGTGCCAAGGAGCTCAGATGCATCACTCATGGAATTTAATGTGACCACAGTCAATTTTCTTCCGGCTAATCTGGAAAGGATATTTACCACAGCAGTTTTTCCACAACCCTTTTTTCCTACTAGGATGGGTATCCAATTATTATTGATGCAATGAATCAAATTTTCCATTACAGGGTACTGAGCAGGAATGAGGGTATGATGATCATTCTGACTATTAACCAGAATATTTTGAGGTGTAGTTCGCTTCAAATAGGCGTTGCCGATTTTGATTAGATCATCCGTCATTGAAAATCCGACATCAATGCTTTCTGAAATATTTTTATCTTCACTAATGAGTGCTGATTTTATAACCTCTCGATCAGACAATGACCGGAATCGATTAATGAAGATAATGCTTCCAAAATGATAGATTAAATCAGACCTGTCCAAATTATCTGCAATAGCCTTACACCACTTGAGAATATCTCTCAAGTTAATGATCCATGGTCCACCGACAGGTCTCAAGATCTCTTCTGCGGCTTTGACTCGTTCTGCAGCCTGAACCAGCTGACGCACAAGGTCAATTTCTAAGGTTTTGAATTGACTACAACAAATTTGAACACAATCTTCAAAGGTTAGAGGTGCTGCATAAACCTTTATGAATCTATTTAAGAAAGAGCTTGGTAATCCCTTGCGACCAGCTCCATCTTTGTATGGGTTTTGTGTTGCAAATATTTTGCTTCTTGCTTGTACTTTAAATGTGTTCTTCAGTTCAGGTATGTAAATTTCTCCTCTGTGGTCAAGACAGCCGTTTAATCCTTCTAGAACAGATTGCGATGCCAGGTTCAGCTCATCCAGCAAAATCCATCGTCCGGCTTTCATTGCTGCTAAGAAAGGGCCATCATGCCATGAAAACTTTCCTAATTCGTTTTGCTCGTTCGGTAGATCAGCTCCAAAAAGATCAGCAATATCTGTCTGTTCTGACAAATTAATTCTTGTCAATTCATTGCCGGTAGCTTTAGCAAATGCTTGCACCAAGGCAGACTTCCCAGCTCCAGGTGGTCCCTCCAGAAGGACAGGCTTTTTAATTTGAAGTCCCCTTGCGACTCTGAACATGTTCTCCTGTATAGTCAGAGCTTCATAATCAAATCCTTCAAAAGATGCTAACTTTTTATCATCTACTGGAACAGGGAATTCTCCAATATAAATTGATTTTTCTTGAGTTCTGATAGTGACTTTTTCTTGATGGGAGTGTAAAATCCATCTAAAACAACCGCAATTATGACTTCCAAAAGCTTGTCTAAAAAAAACGTAGCAATCTTGTTTCAGACCAGCGATGAAATCTCTATTGTCGTTAATATTTAAGGTTTCAAGTCCATCCAGTAGAACAAGGCAGATTCCATGCACAATTGCACATTCCTTTTTCTTAGTCTGACAAATAACAGCTAAAATAAAATCAACCCATGCGCGGACATCTCTGTAGCTGACTTTAAAATGTCCATTCATTTTCTTGTTGAACATGCACAAGAAGTCTGCCATTACTTCAATTAGATTCTCATGAACCATGTTTTTCAGAAGATATGTCAACAGGACCATCAGATCATCTTTAGTTGAATAAGATGGACACCATATTTCCATGAATCTATTTCTTAAAGCTGGAGACAATTCTCTTTTTCCGAAATCGCCTCCCGGATTCATCGTAGCACAAAACAGAAAATTGTTTGATGCTCGAATTTCAGAAACCTCTTTTTCATTCGTACTTGAGGGTTTCTCTGGAACAACCATGATTCTGTCATCCTCCAAGACTGAATTGATCCGTTCAATCACGCTATCGTCAGCAAGAGATATTTCATCCAAAAGAAAAAGTCCTCCTTCTTGCATGGCGGTAATCTAAACGAAAGAAAAGTAAGAAATAACGAAGGAAAAACAGAAATAAAGAAGTGAAACGTGTGACTGTTCATTTTTCTTAATGCTTAAAGAGCTTAGCTTACCAAAGGTCCATCTACCCATTCGAAGAGTTTTGAATTACTTTGATGGTCTCTGTATGGTCTCAAACTCCCTAAGAAATCGGAGGCATCTGAGTTCAGATGGCAATTGACGGTGAACATTGCCCGCAATAATTCTTGTGCCACAACTTGACATATGGATGTTTTGCCCAATCCAGTTCCACCAACTAGAAGTACTGGCTCACGATAACGGAATGAGTGAAGAAGAAGTGCCATGACACGGACGGTGGACGAAGTTAACGCTAGATCACAAGTCCTCATATTCTTGATTAGGTTAATTTCTTCCTTCAGTGCCAGGGCTGGTGATTCCAGACTGAAGAAATCAAGAGGTAATGTCTTCTTAAATACTTTTGTTAGAACATTTCTGACTGTGCTGACTTCGTCTTCCTTCCGACATCGGCAGGATAATACTAAATATCCTTCCTCAGCCATATGTTGATCCCAATCATAGAAGTTTTTACTCTGCTGGCAATGAACATACCTGGATGCCCACCTTAAAAAAAAAGAAATTAATAGTTTTAAGGGAAATTTTTTTATTAGAATTTCCATTACCTGAAAAGATCTCTAAGGGTTATGAAGCCTCGCTTCCCTCTAAATGTTTCACTAGCTTTACGCTGAATCTGTAGCTCAGTCATGACTTTTATCATCTTTTTTGCGAGTCCCTTTGGCAAGCCAGACTTCTTTTGAATCACTTCCTCTAATTCTTTGTTTCCTAGCTCATCAAAGTGAATCTCAATAAATCGGTTTCGAAATGCTCTAGATAAGGTTTTGCGACCACCATAAACTCCAGCAGGATTTTGAGTTGCAAAAACTCTAAAATTGTCATGTGCAGCTACTTTTACCTGAGTTTCTGGAATATATAGCTCTCTATTGTCATCAAGCACTCTGTTAAGCGACTCTAAAATCTCCGTTGATGCTAAATTCAATTCATCAAGGATTAGCCAAGACCCTTCCCTCATTGCTCTAGCTAATAAGCCTTCTTTAAAAACAAAATTCCCTTGACTATCAGGTCCATAGGAACCAACATATTCTTGGATATCGGTGTGTTCGTGATTATTGATGCGCAATAGCTTATTGCCGGTTGCTTGTGCCAAATACTTTATCAAACTCGTTTTCCCTACCGATGTTTCACCTTGCAGCAAAACTGGCAATGAGCTGAATGAGATCACTCTTGAAACATCTTTAAGATTTCTTCTTACTGTTTCAGTAAGGATGTAGTCGTCTCGCACCAAAGGCTGTAGGGATCCACATCTAATCCAGAACCCTTCAATTTGAACATATAGCTTACTGCTTTTAGGAGCAGGTATGTTAATGGTAGTGTCCACCTTAAAGTTTTGTTTCTTTTCGCTTTTCTCCAGAATGTGATTCATTAAAATGGAAAGAACAATGCCATAGGATTCCCGATCCAATTCGGTTAAAAAGCAGACAGCAAAAGCCTCAAAAAGCGATCGCTGAAGATTCTGGCAATGGTTTTTCGATGCAATCGTCAGTGCTCGACAAAGTGTTCTCAACGAAAATGATGGCTGTTTGCCCATGCCATCATTTAAGCACTTCCTGCTGAGTTGCTTAATAGAGAGAAACAAGTTCACTAAGCTAAGAGCCAAAGAATCAGAGATCAAGTGCATTTTGAGGTATTGTTTGACGAGCAAGCATATATCTTTTGTATTTCTAGGTTCGTCCAGGAAGAATTCTGAAAAATATGATCGAAACTTTTCGGGAAGATCCTTCTTTCCGACATCTGTTGATGGGTTCATGCAACAAAAAAGCCTAAAATCTGGATGCTTCTTGACAATGCTGCCCCGGCCATCGTTCAAACGAAGATTTTCATCATTGGTGAACAGTGAACACACGGCATACAAGGCTTCTTTTTCAGCCAGATTTATTTCGTCAAGTAGCACCCAGTCTCCATTTTCGACGGCTTTCGTAAGAACTCCTTTTTCAAAAGCAAACGTACTCTTTGCTCCTTTGACTATGGCTTCACTTAAACCATAGGCTTTTTCCTTTAACTCTTGCCAAATTATTTTAACGTGCTGGACCTTCTTCTCATCTGACAGAGCAACATCACAAGCATGAGAAATAAGTGATGCCACATCGGAGTATCTGGCATCATTCAAAGCTTCGTGCAGACACCCTAAAAATTTGGCATTTTTGCTCTTTGAGTATATTTGCTTGCAGGCACATGAGAACTCTTGAATCAAAGCCTTACACATTACAGAAATATCGACAGGTTTGAAGGATCCAAATAGGTCTGAGCTCTCGCTATTGTCGCAAACATTGACTACTTGTAAATGCTTTTTCTTGAGCTTACCCAAATATTGCACAACGGAGGTTTTACCAACACCTGTTTCGCCGACCAAGAGGACGGGATTTCCAAGTTGTATGGCACTGGATAAGAAATCCATAAGAATAGAAGCTTCTTGGGTAAAGCAGAATGTGTCTCTTTCTAAGTCAGACACGTCGCACTTAATTTTGATCACTCTGTCTCCAATCCGCAATAGATCTGGCGGCTCCATGTTTACAATCGTTGCGAATTTCCCCTCACCGTAATATTTGCTCATCTCTGAATCGACTTGAAAGAGATTTGCCAGGATTTCATTTCTGAATTTCCTCTCTTCACAACCTTTAAGATGATTGCTAAATACGTGAATGGATTCTTCCATCATTACTTCTCGATTCAATAATCCCCTCAGAGAACATCTCTGACACCAAAGAAGTAAATCTCGAATAGTTAGATGTCTAAGAACGAGAAAAATGATGTTGATGTGATAACTAGAGTGGTAAGAGAATTATATTTACCTGCTCAAAGGAACATTGTGACTATCGTTGAAAAATGAGATAATTTGAGCAACTTTTGGAATGGCCTGGGACATGTTTGGAAACAAAGACAAAGCAATTTCGATCAGATTTTCTACCGAATAAGGCGTACATTGTATGATTTTTAAAATTCCAGCCCACTGGTCAGACAGACAATCGTCCAGTGTGAAAAACAGTTGGAAATCTGGCAATGGCCTAATTTCCATGTCTCTCGATGCAACCAGAAGAGTTCCATTTTCAACGAAGGCTCTGATTGTTGATAAGACATCATCGCTGGCTTGGTGAACGTCTTCAAGTAGCAACCAGTGCCCCTTTGAGACAGCTTGGGTTAAAATTCCTGGGCACCATGTGAAAATACCAGGTGTAGTTGTACACGTGTAACTACCAAGCAAAGTTCTTGAATCTGTCTCATCGCTTATCTGAAATAAAAACTTAATTGAGATGGAAATCAATTTGACCATATATTTTTGCATCACCTGAAGTCTGTGGAAGTCAACAAATTCGCTTCTTCCTGTTTTGTTCGCCAAATGTTCAACAAGAATAGTTTTTCCTGAACCGCTTGGACCTGACAAAGCAACTGGATCTCCTGCTAAGACACAGAGCTTTAGTTGAATCATAATTTTCTCACGTGTCTTCAATGAGACGAATTTAAAACTTTTGGAACTTGGTTGCTCTACATTCAGACATGTTGTTTTCAACAACGGAATGCCGAATTCGGAGTCTATCAACTCACATGACAACAGCTGATCAGCATTTCGAGATATTGTAAGTAAATCTTGATGTAAATGTCCATTATTGAGGAATTCGGCTGCAATTCTTAAATACGTTTCCTCCGACATATGATTCGAGCATAATAAATATCTCTGACGCTTAGGTAGATTGTAGGCAATCCCTATCACTTCTGACACAAGCCACACACTTTTCCTTCCTATGCCTGAGTTATGTGTAAGAATAGTTAAAAGCTGCGACCATGGCCAGAGGGATCTGAAAAAATGATCACTCTCCACAAATATCAAACAAGCTTCTAAAATGGGGGCTGAATCGTCATTTAATGAACACCTTTTTGCAATTTTGGACTTCGGTTCATCAATGGTGTCATCACTATGGAAGACTAGACTTTTGAATGGAGGATGCTCTGACTGAAAACAATGTCTAGCAAATCTCCAGGAGATTTTTGAAAGCTTTAAAGCTTTAGAAAGGCTAATGAAGAGATTTTGATAAGAATTCGAATCTTGAAACGTAGAAAGATTTGGTAGGGAGGCCAGAATTGAATTTAGGCTTCTAAGATGGTGCTGAATTATGAAATCAGCCTTATTTGGGTCTAGAAAATCGACTATTAGCTCTTCAAGACTGCTCTTCCTTTCTTGAGTCATTCTTTGCAATTTGATTAACGAATCAGATTTCGGAACATTCTTCACAGCTGTTAATTAGAGGTAGAAAGAATATGTTAATATTTCCCTTTTGGAGCTCAACGATAACACTTTTGCCCAGAAAGTTGAATTTATCCAGAATCTTATTTTCTTTGTAACACATTAGTACGTCTGTGCTGTGTTCTTTTGTTTGTGTTGTGTTGGGAGAGATCCCACGTGCATGTGGGTACCAAAGCTAGTGATGGGACGAGTTAGGACGTAATCGACTCCGACTCCAGTTTTTTTAAATGCATCAGGTCTGTCATGCAATGCTGAAGAGATGACAATGGAAAAGAATGATCTACATTAGAGTTTGAATTCCCTTAAGTTCTATAACTCACCTAATATAACGTTGATATAACAAAAATTGACATACAATCATGGTACTGTATATTGCCGAAAGAAGGAAACAGCTTTTCGGTAATAAGGATTTGATATAGCAATCTTTACATATTTTTCTACATATACTTCTGTTGAAGTTCATATATACAATAAGAGCGTAAAAACCCTTATACATAAATAATAGGTTGGATCTAACATAGTTTGGAATTTTTTCCCCTTTTTGTTAACAATTAATTCCGAAAGAATTATCAAATAGAACCGAAATTAGAAAGTAAAAATTTTGAAATTAGTTTTTCGTGTAGACACATCACT
>JAOXNT010044404.1:0-49749 GCA_028565815.1 Cletocamptus dominicanus | reverse complement strand
ACGACCATGTTGTTGAAGCACCAGTTCGTCGGTTTCGTGTCATCAAGCAAGAGGACGACATCCGCGCCGCTGCTCTGCCGGGGGGCTCGAATCTCAGACCGTTCAGTCGGCGCAGTAGGTGAGGTCCCCCGGTGAGCAGGGTCGCCACTTCTTGCCGGTGGAACTGTCAACCACGGTCTCGTAGATCCCATCAGTGACCACCCACTCTCCACAGTCCCCTGAGATCTCGCGCGGCGAACCGAAAGAGACGATGAGCGTGGCACCGTCGTCCTCGACTCGAAACTCTGGATTCCAGCCATCACTTTCGATGTCCACACACCCGATCCCGATCATGGTAACCGGGGCACCTCCATCGTTGGATGCGTTGACGTTCTGGAAGCTCGTCTCGGACTGTGAACAGGCTGCAAGAATGGTCACGGCGCAAGCAACGCCGCAGGCGAGCCGCAGAGCCCGGATCTCGGACGCGACGCTGATGGGCAAGACGCGTGGGGTTCTGGCCAGGTGGCAGTTCACGTTGGTTGCACCAGGAGGTCCACGTAGTCAACGTAGATTCGCTGCCCGTTACCGGAGTAGAGCTCGGCCCGCAGACTTCGAGTTTCCGTTGCGTAGTCGCTCATGACGCTGAGGACTCTGGTCTGGCCGGGCGAAATTGTCTGCCACCCGGTCTGACCGAGGCGTTGGTAGTCCGGCGAGATCCCATGCGCAACCGCGTTCACTCGACAAGGCCCGGCGTTCGAAGAGGAGCAGTAGACTCTCGTCGTAACTCGCCACCTTGAATCCTTCGCAGCGTGAGCACCCACCTTGTCCTGATAGATGGAGCAAGAGCTGACACAATCCAGAAGCCCCCAACTTGAACTCGACGCAGTCCAACTGCCACTGCCGAGTCTCGTCCACCCCGATGTCCCATGCATGTGATGGTTCGGCATCACTCCATGCTCGGTGACAGACGAAGAGAGAATGGGGTGCAAGCCAGCTTTGGCGATGATCGCCTCGATTGGGACGAACAGCTCACAGTGTGCTCGCGAGCAGTACGAACTCGGGCGGCCGGCATGGATTCCGATTGCGCGACCGGCATAGAAGATCGGCGCTCCCGAGTCTCCCCTGTCGCCGTTGTAGTTGGCGTCAACCAGCCAGCCCTGGTAGTCGTTTGTGCTCTTCCACCGATACACCGCGTGGATGGTCTTGCAGTCAAGGTCGTCGTCGCCTGCTAGCCCGAAGATGCAGACTGTGTTTCCACCCGAGATGAAACCGTTGCCGACTGTGCCCAACGCCGTAACTCGAGTGAAGCCCTGACCGGTTCTGACCGCGTTGCTCTTCGCCTGACCCTTGACCGTGTGGTATTCGGCATCGACTGCAAAGTTGCCAGGGTTCTTCAGGTAAGCTCGTCGCTGCCGTGACCATGCCGAACTCCAGAAGTGTTCCGTAATGAAGCTCGTCGGCACCGGATCCTTATTACCACGATTGTCGAGAAGGGCGTGCGGGTAGATCTCTTGAGAACCCTTGCAATGCCCAGTCGTCAACATCCCGTAGTTGAAGCTACCGACATGCTGCACGGCGAAACCGACTGTGCAGGTACGAGTCCTCATCCCGCCGGAGAGCACTGGCCCGTAGTAGGTGTGAGAGGCAGCGTGCACAACGTCGGAGTCCGCCTGTGTAGCGCCCGACGAGCCCGCCGGTTCGGCCTGGCGGGACGGCCTCACGTGGACCTGGGGCCCAAGAGATCTCAGCTCCCTCACGAACTGCGGTTGCCCAGCGACAACGTCGGCAGCGACCTCGACCTCCACCTCATTCGTCTTTGGGTCCACTGCCACTGAAACTGGAGCCTGACCGCCCAGACCCGCCCGTTCCACAGCGACGACAGCTCGGCCTGCCAGCCCTAACGCCTCGGACTCCGACAGATCCACTGGATTCGACCGCACCTCGCCCGCCCTCATCAACGCACCCACTCGGCGATCGCTCAGCAGAACTCGAGCCTCGGCCGCCGCGCCGGTCGGCACATTGACGACGAAGTGGCTGCTCCCCGCAGTCCAGTCCTGCCAGATACCACCGAATCTCGATCCGAACGCATCACGTCCGGCTGCATGGAGGGCTTCGAGGTTCTCATACGCAAGCTTGAGTCGCCGCTCGGTCTCCTCAAGACCAAGCTGTTCGACGTACGAACTCGACTGCGCCGCCAGGCGATGAAAGTCGTCTGCGGACAGCCCACCCTCGCCAGCAACGTCAACACTGGGCTCATCCAAGTCGAGATCTAGAGAAACCGGGTCGTCGGCCGCCGGTGGTACCGGTTCAACGCCTTCCGAACCCTGCGCCGGTGACGCTAGACCCCCCCCCAACCACCAAGGACGCAAAAACCACGGCCATCGCTCGTCGAAACATGATGCCCCCCGTCAATCGACTGCCCCTCGACCGTTTCAGACAGGTCCAGAACTGTCAAGGGGCCGTGGCAGCAGCGCCGGGGCACCCGGTCCGCCGTCTACTCACAACCGGGCCCGCTGCAACAAGCAGCTTCCACAACCCGACCAGCAACACCGCTGTCGGATCGACAACAGCAGCGCCCCTCGCGCGCCGCTACGAGAACCCGGACATCGACGGATCGGCGGGCACCAGGCGCTGAGTCGGCTGACGTGTGAGGGTGGCGATCAGGTCGAAGTCCTTGTCGACGTGGAGCACGGTGAGGCGAGAGACCTCGGCGATCGCGGCGATGAGCAGGTCTGGAACCGACGGAGCACGGTGCTGGCCGAGAGCAGCGAGCTCGCGCTGAACCTCGACGGCTCGGTTCTCGGCGGCCGGATTGAGATGCTCGATCGGCATGGCCCGCAGCAGCGGCCCGTCCAACAGTCCTCGATGGTCCTCGACGCTTCGCGCCGAGTAGCCGACCTCCAGCCGTGTCACGGCGGAGATCCGAACCAGCCCTCGTGAGATTCGGTTGCTCCACTCCTCGGCGTCAACCGCCTTCGAGAGCCGCGTCAGGGCCGACTTGTCGATGAGCCACTCGGTCACGACCAGGCGTCGTCCATGACGGCTGGGTCGTCGAGATCCGATCCGAGCTCGGCGACGGTGACCATGTCGTCGACCGAGACCGAGGTAGTTCCCCGCGCCGTTTCACGAGCGAGCGTCCTGCGGAGGTACTCGGTACGAGACAGACCCATGCGCCGGGCCTGCACATCGATGCCGGCAACCACCTCGGCAGACACGTCACGAATCAGGATGTCCGGCATGAGGATCCCCTTCGGCTAGCGCGCTATCTGATGATATCAGTCCATCCCGGTCGCCCGCCTTCGCGTGCGCCGTGGCTGCCGCTGCCGCCCTCCCTCAACTCGGTCGGTCGGGGCCTTCGTTGTCAGATCGACAGCGGCATCCGGCCCCTCATCACGATGTCGCACCCGCAGGACTCAGACTCCCGCATCCCACCGAGCCACCTCGTTGTCGGATCCACAACGGCTGCACCCCTGGTGCGCTGCTACGACAACCCGTCGGGGTCGACGCGACACAGTTCGGCGCCGCCGCTCGGATCCGATCGGACCATCGATGACCGATCCTCATGCGCGGAGCGAAGGTCGGTAGGATGAACGGTATGGCAGCCAAGCGCAAAGTGACGATCACCATCGATCCGGAGCTCCTCGCTGCGGTGCGCGCGGTGGTCGACGATGGCGGCGCTCGGAGCATCTCGAGCTTCATCGAACACTCCGTCGCCGGACAGCTCGCCAGCGAGACCGACTTCGACCTCGTCATCGAGGAGATCCTCGAGCAGACCGGGGGACCCCTGCGCGACGGCGAGCGCCTCGCCGCTCAACGTCTGCTCACCCAGCCTGCCTCGTGAACGGCGTCGTCCTCGACACCGGCGCTCTCGTCGCGCTCGATCGAGGAAGCAGGGAGATGGCCGCAGTGGTCGCCGAAGCTCGGGATTGCGGTGCTCGCCTCACCGTGCCGGCCGGCTGCGTTGCCCAGTCGTGGCGACATCCCGCTCGTCAAGCTCGGATCGCATCGCTGCTCCGCTTGCGGGCGACCGACGTGATCTCGCTCGATCACCCCGATGCACGCCGGGTCGGCCTACTCCTCGCTGCGACGTCGACGACGGACGTCGTCGACGCGCACGTCGTCATCTGCGCACATCGCCTCGACCAGACGGTGATCACGAGCGACCCCGACGACATCGCGCAACTCGGTCCCCACCTTCGCATCCACCCCATCTGAACCTGCGCTGCGAGCAGCACGGGGGCGAGTGTTGTCAGATCGACAACGCCCAGCACCCCTGATGCGCCGCTACCAGAACCCTTCTGAGGCGCTGTCCACGTGGCTGATCAGCTCGATGAGCATGGGCAGGTCCTCGCAGACGGTCCGCCAGAGGATGTCGAGGTCGATGTCGAAGTAGTGGTGCACGAGGCGGTCTCGCATCCTCGCCGCCTCCCGCCACGGAACCGAGGGGTTCACCAACCTGGTCTCGACGCTGATCTACTTGGCGGCCTCGCCGACGATCTCGACGAGCTTGGTCAGGGCGAGGCGGAGCATGAGGTCGTCGTCGAGATCCTCCCGGCTTCGGCCATCGACGAAGCCCACGGCCGTGGACGCCGCATCGAGCAAGTGGCGGAGTCTGACGTCGTCCTCAAGCGGCATAGAGCTCGCGGGCGGCGGCGACGACGTGGCGACGGAAGTACCGGCTGAGATCGCCGGAAGTGCGGAGGTCGACAGGTCTTCCCAGGAGCTGTTCCAGCTCCAGCTCCATCGCAGACATCCCGAGCAGGCCTGGCGTACGGCCATCCTGGAACTCGACGAGGAGGTCCACATCGCTGTCGGCGGAGAAGTCCGTGCTGAGCGCCGACCCGAACAGAGCGAGCCGTCGCACTCCGTGACGCTCGGCGAACTCGATGATCGCCTCATCGGGAAGCGAGAGCCCCGGCCGGATCTCCATGGCTACATGATGTCGCACGACGGCGCTGCAGACAGCGCGTACGGTCATGCGATCCCAGCCCAATCGCTCGAGCACCTCGACGAGCAGCTCGGTACTGTCGCCTCGGCCTTCGCCGCCCTCGAACTGCCGACAACGGTCCTAGCCTCAGCCATCTACGACGAGCTGGCAGCGGCACGCCAAGAGATCCGTGGGACCGTTGACGATCTGGACCTACCGATTGAGCGCTACCTCGACGAGCTCGTCGCCTTCCAAGCATTCGAGGAGGACCTGCACCACCTCGACGGTGACGTTCCCCCGCACTGGTGGAGGGTTCGGATGATCGCACTCTGCTACGTCAGCTTCGTGTTGCTCTGCGACTCGGTCCTCGACTCCATCCGCAGAAGTCTTCCCTCGAACAGCATCACAGCACAGGTTCTGAGCATCCTGAGAACCGGCGAGCTCGCCAGCTTTCGCAACGCCATCGCTCATGGCCGATGGGCGTACAACGATGAGTTCGACGGACTCGTCTTTGGGGAGAGCACCCGGCGAGGAGCGGGCGTCAACAACAAGCTGTCGACGAGCAGACCTTCGATACTTGGCAGAAGCTGGCCAGGGCAGCGGCCTACGCCGTCCTTCTCGCGCTCGCGGAGGCCGAGACCACGTAGACGCTGTTGTCAGATCCACAACAGCAGCACCCCTGATTCGCCGCTACGAGAACCCCTGGCTGCTGGCCGGTAGCCGACGATGAGACCAGCAGATGCGGGCGATCAGTTCGACCCTTCGAGAGCGACTGGCTCGTCGTCGTACATGTCGATGAGAATCCGGTCGCCGAGGGGCTCCTCCAGCCGGATCTCGAAGTACGCCGCGTCGCTATCCAGGTACCGGCCGGTGAAGCGCCTGACCTTCAGCGAGACCTCCACAGAGTCCGGCCCCTCTCGAACCTCCGCCCTCGGAGCGGTCACGCCGTACTGAGTCACCAGCAGCACCACGTTCGGGGCGTCCTCGACGAGCGCGTACGAGGAGAAGTCGATCTCTTGCCCTTGGCGGTACCAGACCACGAAGGCCACCAGCAAGAGAAAGACGACCAGCCCAACCAACGGCCCGACACGTCGCCGCTGAGCTCTGAGAGCGGAGGCGTCGTCATCCATTCAGCGTCGCTCCACACTTGGGTAGACCAGTCGCATAGCGGTGCGTGCCGGACTGTCGTTGTAGAGCTCGAACTTCAACGACGAGTGTCGAGTCGTGATATTTGCAGAGAAGGAGACCCGTTTCGTTTGGTAGGGACTGACGTTGAATGACGTGTAGTACGGGAAGGCGCCGGTGGAACCACCGATGCCCCAGAGAGCAAGACGACCGCTACACGGATTGATCGACCAACACCGGACGTACGCCTCCACGAAGACGTTCGTGTTCCTTGAGACTCGGCGCGGGATCGACTGCGACACCGAGCAGCCCGGCCCATTGTAACAGTAGAACTCAAGATCGCGGGTGAAGTTGGTGTTGCTCTGCCCGCCAGGAATGTAAAAATTGATCCCCTGGCCCAGCGAGTTCTTCTGCCATGGACCCGCATAGAATAGCGGGCCCGAGAAAAAGCCGCCAAACAGCTCGCGATTGACGAGCAGCTGGTGGTCCTGGGAGGCCACCTGAACATCGACACCAACCTCGCGCTCAACGTTCGTAATGTGCGAGTAGTAGCTCTTCCCATTCGAGCGACCTTGATGTAGGCCGACTGCGTACCGGTTTTGCGCAGGGAACCAGACGCCGTACACTGGCCCACCGGAGTCGCCATTCGTCGACGTGTACGAAGACTCGCGCAGGTGCTCGATGAAGCACTCACAGTTGTTCGAGTAGCGGTCCTCGAACCTCTTGTCCACCCGGTTCGGGCCCACATCCCCGGAATACGCCCCCGACATGTACACGTAATCGCCGACGGAGTCTCCGTTGGCTCGCTGCTTACCGACCACGGCTACATCGCGAATCCCAGGATTGACGTACAGAGTAGGAGCCGTTTTCCAGTCCGCGGTATTGATCGCGAGGCCGTCGGAGAACTGCTCGATGAACGCGTTCTGCTGCGAATACCAGAACGAGTAGGCGGCCGTCGAACCAATGTTCGTACTGGAAGGATGTCTGAACTGGCCGCTGACGAAGTTGCCGTACTTGAAGGCGCAGTGCGAAGCGGTGGTGAGAACTTGGTTGCCGCTCGGTTGTCGTGCGACGAAGCCAGAAGTGCAGGCCCCACCCTTCGGCGTCCAGATCTTCATTCCGGCACGCAGAGGCTGACAGTTCTCCCGAGAGTTGCAGGCGTCGAGCTGGATGTCGTCCTCGGCCTCGTACACGTCGCCGATCGCTGCACCGTACAACTGACGTAACGTCGCCGTGACTTGACCGAGATTGCCGATCACACCGACCGTGACTGCGTTCGCCTCTTCGTCGATGCCAACCTGAACGACAGTGAACGACTGATCCCCATCAGGTGAACCGGGACCGAAACGCGAGCGCACTGCCTTCTTCAGCTCCGCCAGCTCGGCGAGCGTGCGGTCAGCGGTGATCACCTCCACCCGTGACCGCTCAGCGAGCGCGTCCCGAGCTGCATCGCTCATCTCCACCGCAGCGAGTCCCCGCTCGAAAGCGTCACTGATCTCGGCCCGAACGTTCGGCGGGCTCTCTGTCAGAGCAATGACCTGCACGCCCCGATCATCGATGTAGGTCCCAGCGAAGCTGCCTGTGGCCTGCGCCACCTCCAGCGCCTCAACCCTCGCCAGGGGCACGGCCAGCCTGGCCTCGACCTCCGGTCGTTCTTGCTCGCTCATCACCAAGCCCGGCGGGCCCTCCACCGTCCGACCAGATTCGACGAGGTCCCTCACGAAGCCAGGATCATCGTTGAGGCCGAACAGGCGTCTAACGCGGATTGCCTCACCGAGACCGACCCCCGGGCCACCTACCGACAGATCCGATGGCCGGCCCTCCGCTGCCCCAAACTCATCTACACCCGACTCCTCAGGAATCGGCACCGTCGTACTGCCGTCGCTCCCGGCCGCTGCGGCTACACCCCCCCCACCACCAAGGATGCCAGAACCACGGCCATCGCTCGTCGAAACATCATGCCCCCGTCATTCGACTGCGCCTCGACCGTCCCAGACACGTCCAAGATTGTCAAGGGGCCGCGGCAGCGGCGCCGGGGGACCTGGTCCGCCTGTCATCACAGCCTGGCCCGCTGCAGGAACAGCTTCCACGACCCGACCAGCCACGTCGTTGTCAGATCGACAACGCCCAGCACCCCCAACGGGATTCGAACCCGTGCTACCGCCTTGAAAGGGCGGCGTCCTAGGCCGCTAGACGATGGGGGCCAGACCACCCGATCCTAGCAGGGCGCCGAAAACGGCCAGACGCTGGGCGTGTCGATGACGAGAGAGCCGCTCAGCGAGCCGCTTGCGGACGACTGCCGCGGCTCCGACACCCGTCCGGGGGCTCGGTGCCGGCGATCAGCCCAGGCGCTCGCGGGCCCGGGTCAGGATCATCCGGATGGTGTCGGTGTCCTGAGCCCCGGGCAGGGTGAAGGCGTCGTTGATCACGAAGGCGGGCACCCCGGTGATGCTGCGCTCTCGGGCCCCCTCCAGATCGGCCATCACCTCGGCCCGGCCGGCCTCGCCAGCGAGGGCGGCGGCGGCAGCCTCGCCGTCCAGGCCCACCTCGAGCGCCCAGGCCACCAGGTTGGCGTGATCGGCGATGTTGGCCCCCTCGGTGAAGTAGGCCCGGAACAGGCGCTCGTGGAGCTGGTCGATCTGGTCGGCGTCGGCCCGGGACTGGGCCCAGGCCACCAGGCGCAAGGCATCCAGGCTCGACACCCGCTTGGCCCGATCGAATCGGTAGTCGATGCCGACCTCGGCGCCGAGTGCACACAGCCGCTGGGCCATGGCGTCGAAGGCCCCCGGTCCGTACTTGCGCTCGATGGCCGAGCGAAGATCCTTCGGTTCTCGGCCCGCGGTGGGGTCGAGCTGATAGGCCCGCCATCGCAGTTCAACCTCGTCGGCCCAGTCCAGCCCGTCCAACGCCCCCTCGAGACGCCGCTTGCCCAGATAGCACCAGGGGCAGACCACATCGGACCAGACCTCGATCTTCACCCCGTCGAGCCTAACGGGGTCAATCGGTCTCGGAGGCTGTGGTCGCGGCCGCCCGACCGGGCCAAGTGGCCGCAGCGTTGAGACCTCGGTCACACTGTGGAATGCCTGTCATTCCTGCTGGCCCCGACGAGATCACCCCCGACTGGCTCAACCAGGTGCTGGGCGACGAGATCGGCGAGATCACCGAGGTCACCCGCCACGACATGGCCACCGGCATCGGCATCCTGGCCGTGGTGACGCGCCTGGGGCTGACCTATCGGGACGGGCCCGGTGCCGGGCCGGCCACCCTGGTCACCAAGACCAGCTCGCCTACCCCCGAGAATGTCTTCCTGTGCCAGGCCATGGGCTTCTACGCCCGCGAGGTGGCCTTCTACACCGAGCTCGCCGACCAGCTCCACGGGGTGATCCGCACCCCCCGGTGCCACCACGCTGCGGTCGACGAGTCCGGCGCCCAGATGGTGGTCGTGCTCGACGAGGTCACCGACGCCCGCTGCCCCGACCAGATCGCCGGCTTGTCGCTGTCGGACGCCGAACAGATCATCGACACCATCGCCGCCCTCCACGCCCGCTTCTGGGGCTCGCCCGAGCTCGACCAGATGGGCTGGCTACCGCCCATGAACAACCCCATGTACAAGGGCGCCCAGCCCATGGCCCAACAGCGCTGGGACGACTTCGTGGCCCACTTCGGCGACCAGATCGACCCCGACACCCTCGACGCCACCCGCCGCCTGGTCTTCGGCCCCTACTCGGAGTACCTGGACTGGCAGGCCGAGACCTCGGTGACCACGGTGACCCACACCGACTGCCGGGCCGAGAACTACCTGTTCGGAGCCGACGGTGAGCCGACCGTGTTGGACTGGCAGCTGTGCACCCGCCACGTCGGCCCCTGGGACGTGGCCAACCTGCTCGGCGCCTCGCTCCAACCCGAACTGCGCCGCACCCACACCGAGGCCCTGATCACCCGCTACCACCAGGCCCTGGTCGATGGTGGGGTCAGCGACTACCCCCTCGAGCGGTGCTGGGACGATCTGAGGGCCTGCCTGTTGCACCAGTGCGTGGCCCAGGTGGTCACCTCCGATCTGGGTGGTGGCGACGAGCGGGGCGCCGAGCTGCTCTTCCACCTGCACCTGCGGCCCTTCCTGATGGCCGCCGACATCGGGGTGGCCGACCTGCCCGCCGTCGTGGGCGCCTGACCCACCCCACACCCGAGTGCCAACCCACCACCAGCGGCCCCCACACACTCGGGCAAGCGGGGGGTCAGGCCCGGGCGGCCTGATAGGCAGCCAGGCAGCGCTCGCGGGCCTCGGCGTGATCGACCAGGGGCTCGGGGTAGGTCTCACCCAGGATCACATCCGCGGCAGCCAGCTCGAGCGGCCCGGCGTCGGCCGGGAAGTGGATGACCCGATCGTCGAGCCCCGACAGCTCCGGCACCCAGCGGCGAATGGTCAGACCGGACGGATCGTGGGTCCGTGACTGGGAGATGGGGTTGAAGACCCGGAAGTAGGGAGCGGCATCGGGTCCGGTGCCGGCCACCCACTGCCAGTTGCCGGCGTTGTTGGCCACCTCACCGTCGAGCAGCAGACGACGGAAGTGGCGCTCACCCCACCGCCAGTCGATGAGCAGGTGCTTGACCAGGAAACTGGCCACGATCATGCGGGTGCGGTTGTGCATCGTGCCCCGGGCCGCCAGCTCCCTCATGGCCGCATCGACCAGGGGATAGCCGGTTTGGCCCTCGGCCCAGGCCTCGAACTCGGCCCGGTCGTTGCGCCAACGGATCTGGCCGTACTCGGGGCGCAGCGGCTCGACGGCCAGGGTCGGAACCTCGGCCAGCAGGTGGGCGTACCAGTCCCGCCAGGCCAGCTGGCGCACGAACCCCTCAGCGACCCCGGCCGCCGCCGTGGCTGCCACCAACGGCGACAGGGTGCCGAAGCGCAGATCGACCGACAGGCCCGAGGTGCCGTGGCGGTCGATGCGGTCCCGGTCGGCGTCATAGCGATCGGCCCGGGCCAGGAAGTCGTCGAGACGGCGTGCCACCGCCCGTGACGAGGCGTCGAGGGCGGCCGGCCCGTCCCGCGGCGGCAGGCCCTCGCCCACCCCGGCGTCGATCATCCGCTCGGGAGCCGGGACCAGCTCACGTCGAGTGGTCTGCGCCCAGCGCTTGTGGAAGGGGGTGAAGACACGCGACAGGGTGCCCTTGGCCGTCAGCACCGTGCCCGGTGGATGAACCAGGCTGCCCCAGGTGGGCAGGGCCTCGATCCCGTCGGCCTCCAGCGCCTCCATGACCGCTGCGTCACGCTCCATGGCATACGGGCTGGTGTCGGCGTTGAAGCGCACCCGGCTGGCCCCCAGCTCGACCGCGACCCGAGCCACCTCCACAACGGGATCACCCCAGCGCACGAACAGGCGCCCGCCGCGCTCGGCCAGCTGGTCGTCGAGGGCGTGCAGGTAGGCCAGATGCTGGCGGCGCCGATGGGTACCGGCGGACCGAACGAGCCGGGGATCGATGACATAGAGCCCCACCGCACCCTCGGGGGACAGGGCCGGGTTGTCATCGACCCTCAGGTCGCGGCGGAACCAGCAGATCTCGGCGGACACGCCAGTAGCGTAGAAGGGTGTATCGGTTCGCCCTGCGTCCCCGCTGGATCGCCGGTCACCTCGTGGCTCTGGTGGCCGTGGCGGTGTTCATCAACATGGCGCTCTGGCAGATGCGCCGACTCGACGAGCGACGTGACCGCAACGCCGCAGTCGAGGCCGCAGCCCAACTCGACCCCTCTCCCTTGGCCGAGCTGAGCGACGACCCCGAGGCCAACGAGTGGCGCCCGGTGCGCCTCGAGGGGCGCTTCCTCGACGCCGAGGCCCACGTCCGCAGCCGCTCCAGCCAGGCCGGGGTGATCGGCTACCACGTGCTCACCCCCTTCGAGACGGCTGCGGGCACCGTGCTGGTCAATCGGGGGTGGATCCCGGTCGAAGAGGGTCGCGACGAGTCGCTGCGCTGGGATGCTCCCAGCGGCACCGTCACCCTCGCGGGTCGGCTGCGGCCTCCCAGCGACGCCCGGGTGGCGCTCAGCGAGGGGGCGGTACCGACGGTGTCGAACATCGACCCGGCGGCGGTGAGCACCGCCCTGGGGATCGAGCTCGAGCCCTATTTCGTCGAGCTCGTCGAACCGGCCCCCGCCCTGTACCCCGAGCCGGTGCCCGAACCCGAGCTGGGCGACGGGCCCCACCTCAGCTACGCCGGCCAGTGGACCATCTTCGCCCTGGTCGTGATCGTGGTCTATCCCCTGATCCTGCGCCGAGCGGCCCGCACCGACGGCGAGGACGAGCTGATCGACGACACCAGCCTGGTCGACGACCCGGACTGATCGATCACTGACTCGGCGGTGCAGGATCAGGCCGGACCGGCGAGCAAGCCAGCCACCAGCCGATCGATGACCGCCTCGAGCACAGCGGGCGTGGTGGCCAGGTTCAGCCTCACCCACCCCACCCCGTGGGGCCCGAAGTCGGCCCCCTCGCTGAGCGCGACCCCGGCCCGTTCGATCAGGGTGCGAGCCGGCCGGTCCCCGAGCCCGTAGGGGCGAACATCGAGCCAGGCCAGATAGGTGCCCTCGGGCGGATACCAGCGCACCTCGGGCACCTCGGTACCGAGGCGCTCGGCCAGACGGGCCGTGTTGGCCACGATCGTCGCCAGTGCCTCGGCGGCCCAGGCGTCGCCGGCCGGCGTCCAGGCGGCCCGGGTGGCCCGGGCTCCCAGCGAGTTCACGTTGCCCAGCAGGTGAGGGGGCAGCTCGGTCAGCCGTGAGCGCAGCACCTCGGCGTCGAGCACCCCGACGGCGCAGCGCAGACCGGCCAGGTTGTGGGTCTTCGACGCCGAGGTCAGGGTCAGGGTACGAGCGGCCACCTCGGCACCGAGGGAGGCCAGGGGAAGGTGGCGGTGACCGGGGTGGATCAGCTCGGCGTGGATCTCATCGGAGACGATCAGCAGGTCATGCTCGATGGCCGCCTGGGCCAGAGCCTCGAGTTCGGAGCGCGAGAAGACCCGGCCGGTCGGGTTGTGGGGGTTGCACACCAGCACTGCCGAACTCTGGGCGGCGGCCTCGTCGAGGGTGTCGAGATCGAGGCGCCAGCCCTGGCCGGTGAGACGCAGGGGATGGTCGACCAGCCGGCGACCACACCCCTCGACCGCCCCCAGGAAGGGGGGATAGATGGGGGTCTGGATCATCACCCCGGCACCGGGATCGGTTCCCCACCACAGGGCCGCCTCGAGGGGCTGGAGGACATCGTCGAAGAGCACCACCCGCTCGGGATCGACCGTCCAGCCGTGACGCTCGGCCATGCGCTCGACGAACAGGGCCGGCAGGGCGTCGTGATCCTCGAAGCAGTAGCCCAGGTCGCCGTCGGCGACGGTACGCCCCAGCTCCTCGACCACCGAGGGCGGGGCCCCGAAGTCCATGTCGGCCACCCAGGCAGCCAGCACCTCGGGGCCGTGACGGGACCACTTGATCCCCCGCCGACGACGGATGGTGGCCAGGTCCTCCTCGAGCATCTTCCCATTTTTGCTGGCCTCGCCCCGACCCCGCCTGCTAGAACACTCTTCGTGGTGTTGAACCTTGTCATGACGCTCTTCGTGGTTCTGGCCGGGATCGGTGTGGCCGTCGCTCTGCCGGCTCTGGGCCGCGGTCGAGCCCACCTGACCGCCACCCGTCGCCACTGGGCCCGGGCCGAGGACCAGCTCTACCTCCAAGCCGTCGCCCACCTCTGGTACCAGCGGGGGCGCCGGGGCGAGGACCTGATCGAAGCCATCTGCCGCTACAGCGGCACCACGCCCGACCAGGCCCGCCGAGCCGCCCTCCAGCTGGCCGCCGACCCCCTCATCTCACCGAGCTGAGCAGCTCGCCGAAGCGACCCGCCGGGATAGGGTCGCCCGGTGATGGACGCACGCCTCTTCCTCGAACCCCAACAGGGCGCCACCTACGAGCAACAGCTCGCGGTGGCTCGGGCCGCCGAGCAGGCCGGTTTCTCGGCCCTGTTCCGAAGTGACCACTTCCTCAAGATGGGCTCGGCCGACGGGCTACCCGGCCCCACCGACGCCTGGATCACCCTGGCTGGACTGGCTCGCGAGACCGACAGCATCCGGCTCGGAACCCTGGTCACCTCGGCCACTTTTCGGCACGCCGGTTTGCTGGCCGTGACCGTCGCCCAGGTCGACCAGATGAGCGGCGGCCGGGTCGAGCTCGGTCTGGGCGCCGGCTGGTACGAGGCCGAGCACAGCGCCCACGCCGTCCCCTTCCCCGAGCTGGGTGAACGCTTCGAGGTGCTCGAAGACCAGCTGGCCATCATCGAGGCCATGTGGTCGACACCCGAGGGCACCACCGTCGATCATCAAGGCCGCCGCCTCTCGGTGGTCGACTCGCCGGGCCTGCCCAAACCGGCCCAGACCCGGGTGCCGATCATCATCGGCGGACGAGGCACCCGGCGCACCCCCCGCCTGGCCGCCACCTACGCCCGCGAGTTCAACGTCCCCTTCGCCGCGGCCGACGAGCTGGCACCCCTCTACGACACGGTGCGCGCCGCCTGCGAGGCCCGCGATCGTGATCCGGACACGCTGACCTGGTCGGTGGCCCTGGTCGTGTGCTGCGCCCGCAACGAGACGGAGCTGACCCGTCGAGCCGAGCGCATCGGCCGCGAGGTCGACGAGCTGAGAGCCAACGGGGTGGCCGGCACCCCCGACGAGTGCCTCGAGAAGCTGTCGGCCTATGCCGAGATCGGCGTCGAGCGGGTCTATCTGCAGTTCCTCGACCTCGACGACCTGGACCAGATCGCCCTGCTCGGAGACGAGCTGGTACCCGCCCTGACCGGCACCCGGTGAGCTGACCGGCACCCGGGGCCCCGGCGGGCCCCGGGCTCAGGCCACCGGCGAGGCGTCGGCGGCCTGGGCCAGGTCCTCGAGCTGCTCGGCCCACCAGCTGGTCACCACCATGGTGCGACCGGGAATGTCGGCCAGGGCCGCATCGATGCGGGCCACCAGGTGAGACCCGGGATCGGCCTCGAGACGCAGGTCCAAGAGGGCGTCGGTGACCGACCCGCGGGGCAGGGTGTCGCCGTCGACGTCAGCCTGCAGCGCCCGGATCGTGTCGATGATCGCCATGTGGACTCCTCTCAGGTTCTCGGCCCCGGCCCTTCGGCCCGGTCCGATGTCTCGGCCTCGTTGCGCCGCCGGACGGCGCACTTGTCGCCGGGCCCGTCCCCAGGGGGATCGACCCACTCACCAGTGTGCAGGAAACCGCGTCTCGATCCACGGCAGAGTCCCGATCCACAGCAACCGTTGAGGTCAGCATCGGCGTTGGCAGACGCCAGTTGAGGGCCAACGGCCCGCACTCACGGATTGAGCCGCTCGCAGCGCCACGCCCCGTCGCCGGCGGGAACGAAGCGGAGGCGATCGTGCAGGCGGCCCTCTCGGCCCTGCCAGAACTCCCAGCTCCGGGGAGTGATCCGGAAGCCCCCCCAGTGGGCGGGCCGAGGAATGTCGCGCCCCTCGTAGCGCTGCTCGAGATCGGCCAAGCGCTGCTCGAGATCGGCCCGACTGGCCAGCACCTCGCTCTGGCGCGAGGCATGGGCACCGAGCTGGGACAGGCGCGCACGACCCCGGAAATAGGCATCGCTCATGGCCGGCTCCACCGGACGGGCCCGGCCGGTGATGCGGATCTGACGGTCGAGCTCGAGCCACGAGAACAGGGCCTCGCAGCGAGGATCGGCGATCAGGGCCCGGCCCTTGGCGCTGCGCTCGTTGGTGTAGAAGACCAGCCCCCGGTGGTCCAGGCCCCTCAGCAAGACGTTGCGCACCGCCGGTGCCCCCTCGGCGTCGACGGTGGCCAGGGCCATGGCGCTGTGCTGGGCGCAGCCCTCGCTCTGGGCGGTGGTGATCCACTCGACCAGCAGCTCGAGAGGATCCGCGGGCACGGTCGACTCGTCGAAGGGCAGGGTCCGGTAGCGGTGCAGCAGCTCATCGTCCATGATCCGGCTCCCCTGCCACGGTGCTCGACGTGCGGCGACGGGCCACCGCCCACCAACCCC
This sequence comes from Cletocamptus dominicanus, assembly GCA_028565815.1. NCBI lineage: Eukaryota > Metazoa > Arthropoda > Copepoda > Harpacticoida > Cletodidae > Cletocamptus > Cletocamptus dominicanus. The sequence goes on along the minus strand of JAOXNT010044404.1, from coordinate 33,669 downwards.
ATCCGGCATCGGCCGCGGTCAGATCCCACTCGCCGGGCAGGCTCTCGTCGAGCTCGCGAGCCGACAGGTGGATGGGGGTGAGATCTCCCAGGGTGTTGACCCAGATGACGACGCCCTCAGCGGCCATCACCCGGTCGACCTCGTGGGGGAACAGCAGCATGTTCTGCAGCACCAGCACCGACACACTGGACGAGACCAGAGGCAGGCGGGCGGCATCGGCGAGCAGGCGGGGCGCCACCGCCGGATCGGCCCGCACGATCATCTCGTGGGACAGATCGGCTGCCACCGTCGGGCCCAACGCCTCGACCAGACTCGGGGTGGCCGTCCCGGTCCCACAGCCCAACTCGAGCACGAGGCCCTGCGGAAACGGCCCCCCGCGAGCCAGGGCGTCGTCGAGAGGCTCATGTCGCACCTCGCCGTCGCGCTCAGCCCACTCGGAGGCCAGCGAGTCGAACAGGGCCGCCACCTTGGCCGCCCGCTGCGGGCTCCAGGCGGCCGGGTCGCCGCTGGCCACATCCAGGGTGACGCGCCGCATGGGATGATCGGCACCGCCCGGTCCGGTGCGGCCCGGGCGCTCGACGATGACTCGATCGAGTCGGGTGACCGACACCGTCAGCCCCTGGCCGCCACACGCTCGAAACCGACGAAGGGCCGCAGAACCTCGGGGATCACCCACGAGCCGTCGTCGGCCTGGCCGTGTTCGAACAGGAAGACCAGGGTGCGCGAGATGGCGCAGGCGGTGCCGTTGAGGGTGTGGACCAGCTCGCTGCCCGACTCGGTCACATAGCGCTGGCCCATGCGCCGGGCCGAGAAGTCGGTGTAGTTCGAGCACGAGGTGACCTCGCGGTAGCGCCCCTCGCTGGGTAGCCAGACCTCGATGTCGTACTTGCGGGCCGCGGCCGCGCCCAGGTCACCGGCCGCCGTGTCGACGACCCGGTAGGGCAGGCCCAGGCCGCCGACGATGGCCTCCTGCAGGGCCAGGATGCGATCGAGCTCGGCCCAGGAGTCCTCGGGGCGGCACGAGACGAACATCTCGACCTTGTCGAACTGGTGGACCCGGAAGATGCCCCGGGTGTCCTTGCCGTAGGTGCCGGCCTCGCGACGAAAGCACGAGGAGTACCCGGCATAGCGGGTCGGCAGCTCCTCGGCCGCCAGCCGCTCGCCCCGGTGCAGGCCGGCCAGGGGGATCTCGGCCGTCCCCACCAGGAACAGACCGTCCTTGTCGATCTCGTAGACCTGGTTGCGGTCGGTCGGGAAGAAGCCGGCGTCGACCATCATCTGCTCGTTGACCAGCACGGGCGGCACCACCGGCACGAAGCCCTCGGTGACCAGGCGCTGCATGACCCACTGGACCAGCGCGAACTCGACCAGGGCTGCCTCGCGCATGATGTAGGCGAAACGGCTGCCGGCCGTGCGCACCCCACGCTCTCCGTCGATGAGACCCATGGCCTCGGCGTACTCGGCGTGGTCGCGCTCGGGAGCCGGGGGCTGTTCGCCCACCTGACGCACGACCACGTAGCCGTCCTCGCCGCCATCGGGCACATCGGGATGGGCCGGGTTGGGAACGGTGAGGGCCATCTCCTCGACTTGAGCGTCCAGAGCCGCCAGTTCCTCGTTGGCCGCAGCCAGCTCCTCCTTGAGCCGACCGGCAGCGGCGATGGCCTCCGGACGGTCCTCGGGGGCGCTGCGGCCGATGGCCTTGGAGGCTGCGTTCTGGCGAGCCCTGAGCTCTTCGGCGGCGGTCTGGGCCGAGCGGCGACGGGCGTCGAGGCCGACCAGGCGCTCGAGGTCGTCGTCGCTGGCCCCCTTGCGGACGGCGCCGGCCCGGTAGGCCGGATCCTCGGCCAGGCGTCTCAGATCGATCACGGACCAGACCGTACCGGGCCGAGCCGCGGGCTGTGACGAGGCGGGTAGCGTCTGGCCTCGTGCCCGCCGTCGAGATCGAGGAGCTCACGGTTCGCCATGGCGAGCTCACCGCGGTGGACCGGGTGAGCCTGGCGGTCCAACCCGGCGAGGTCGTGGTGCTCCTGGGGGCCAACGGAGCCGGCAAGACCAGCCTGGTCGAGGCGGCCGAGGGCTTCGTGACCCCAGCCGGTGGACGGGTCAGCGTGCTGGGCTGCGATCCTGTCGCCCAGCGCCACCAGGTCACCTCGCGCTGGGGGGTCATGCTCCAAGAGGGCGGCCTGCCGCTGGGAGGCCGCCCGGCCGAGCTGATGGCGCTCGAGATCGCCCTCAAGGGGGCGAAAGACGGCCATGAGCTGCTGGAGCGGCTCGGGCTCGATGAGCGCCGGCGGGTCGGTGTGCGGCGCCTGTCGGGGGGTGAACGCCAGCGGTTGGCCCTCGCACTGGCCCTGGTCGGCCGGCCCGAGGTCCTCTTCCTGGACGAGCCCACCGCCGGCGTCGACGTGGCCGGCCGGCAGGTGATCCGGGCCCTGATCGCCGAGCGGAGCCAGCAGGGAGCCGCGGTGCTGGTCACCACCCACGAGCTCGACGAGGCACGCCGCATGGCAGACCGGGTGGCGGTGCTGGACCGGGGACGTCTGGTGGCCAACGGCACCCTCGACGAGCTGCGGGCCCGAGCCGACCGGGCCGAGTTGCGCTTCGCCGCCGCTCGCGGCCTCGACGTGGTGGCACTGTCCGATCATCTCGGCGTCCACGTGGCCGAGTTGGCCGCCGGCGAGTACGCCGCGGCCCTGGCCCCCACCCCCGAGGCCGTGGCTCGCCTCACCGCCTGGCTGGCCGAGCGGGGCATCGCCCTCGACGAGCTGAGAGCCAACCGGCCCTCGCTCGAGGACCTCTTCCTCGAGCTGACCGGCGACGAGGAGGCCTGATGGCGAGCCGCCTGCTGGCCACCAGCACCTACGAGCTGAGGGCCGCCCTGCGCAACGGCGAGCAGCTCCTGCTCGTGCTGGGCATCCCGGTGCTGTTGCTGGTCTTCTTCGCCCAGGTCGACGTGCTGCCCACCGGCACGGACGATCCGATCGACTTCCTGGCCCCCGGCATCCTGGCTCTGGCCGTGATGTCGACGGCCATGGTGCAGCTGGCCATCGCCACCGGTTTCGATCGGGAGTACGGCTTCCTCAAGCGCCTGCGCACCACGCCGCTTCGGCGCTCCGAGCTGCTGGGCGCCAAGATCGCGGTGGTCGTGGCCCTCGAGCTGCTCCAGCTGCTCGTCCTGGTGCCGGTGGCGGTGGCGGTGGGCTGGCACCCGGAGTGGTCGGGCCTGCCCGCCGCAGCAGCCGGTGTGGGGCTGGCCACGGTGGCCTTCGCCGGGATCGGCTTCTTGTTGGCCGGCACCCTGCGTGGGTTGGTCTGCCTGGCGGCCGCCAACGCCGCCTACGTGCTGTTGTTGCTGGTGGGGGGCATGATCATCGAGCTCGACGAGCTGCCCGGACCTCTGGCCGACATCGCCCGCCTCTTGCCTCCGGCCGCCCTGTCGGACCTGTTGCAGGGCGCCTTCCGATCCGATCTGGCCATCCCGGGGCGAGCCTGGCTGGTGCTGGCCGCCTGGGCGTTGATCACGCCCCTGATGGCTGCAGCCGCCTTCTCCTGGGACCCGGGCCGAGACTGAGATCGCTGCCGATCACAGGCCGGGTACGTCGACCGGGCCGACGGCGATGCTGACCACCAGCAAGAGCAGGGCCAGGTGATAGGTCGCCATGATGGCCAGCGGCTGCCACGGCCGGGCGTGCAGGAAGCGGCGGCGGGCGATCAGATAGTCGCTGGCCACGAAGAGCAGACCGCCGAGAACGGCCGGAGCCGAGAGGGCCGCCACCGCCAGGGCCACCGTGGCGGCGATGGCCGCCACGTAGACCGCCACCGGCCCCACCAGCTCGGGTTCGGAGAGGCGAACGGCGCTGATGACCCGATGCCCGACGTCGACGACCAGGACCACTCCCACCACCGCCCCGGCAAATCCGGCCAGCTCCTCGAGGTGGCGTAGCGACAGACCGAACACGAAGGCGAAGTGGGCACCGAGGAAGGCGCCGAGGCCGTACACGAAGCGGTCCTGCCACAGGAACACGTCGCCGACGATGCACAGGGCCAGCCCCAGGATGAACCACCACTTCTGGCCGCTGAACACCGGATCGATGACGAGCGCAGCAAGGAGGAAGGCGCCCGAGGTGGCCGGCTTGGTGTAGCCCTCGAGGCGATGGTCCCGACGCGCCACCGCCGCCCCGTTGACCAGGGCGGCAGCGACAGCGAGAAGGAGGAAGAACCAGCTGGCGCCGGTCACGGCGTCAGGTCGAGACGGGTCAGGACCAGTACTCGAAGGCGGCCAACGTGGCCACGTAGACCGCCAGGGCCATGAGCACCCCGATCAGGAACGTCCATGTCAAGATCTTGTTGTCGAGCTTGAGGTGCATGAAGTACGCAGCCACGACCGCGAACTTCACCACCATGAGGATCAGCAAGAGGGGAACCTCGGCCGCCCCGGGCGGGAAGTAGTAGAGGGCCACCTCGATGGCGGTGAGAACGGCGAGCCAGATGGCGATCTTGATGTAGGCGCCGTCGGTGGGATGGTCGTGATGACCGTCGGCGTGATCGGCGTGATCGGGGCTCGAGTCGGTGGCGGTGGAGGTGCTCATCTCGTGGTGCCTCAGGGGATCAGGTAGACGACGGTGAAGATCACGATCCACACCACGTCGACGAAGTGCCAGTAGAGACCGACCATCTCGACGTTCTCGGCGTTGTGCGAGCCGATTCCGCCCTTCACCGCCTGGAAGTAGAAGCTCAGCAGGAACACGATGCCCAGCGAGACGTGGACACCGTGGAAGCCGGTCAGGGTGTAGAAGGCCGAACCGAACAGGTTGGTGGTGTAGCCCAGACCCTCGTTGTAGAAGGCGGTGAACTCGTACACCTGGCCGCCGATGAAGATGGCCCCCAGCAGGGCGGTGACCAGCAGCCACAGCTTCAGCCGCTCCTGGTCGTTGCGGTTGGCCGCGTTGACGGCCAGCACCATGGTCATCGAGCTCATCAGCAGCACGAAGGAGCTGACCGAGGTGAAGGGGATGTCGAAGAAGGCCTCGGGCTCGGTGCCGTCGGTCGATCGGTTGCGGCTGAGCAGATAGGTGGCGATGAGCCCACCGAACAGCAGGCAGTCGGTACCCAGGAAGGTCCACATCGCCAGCTTGATGTTGGAGACCCCCGTATTGGTCTGGTGGGGATCGTGCTCGGTGTCGTCGAGCCCGGTGTCGAGGTAGTTCCCCGGCGCTCGCGTGATGGTCTCCGCGTCAGCCAACGGGGGCCTCCTGGGAATCGTGCTCGTCGTCGTGGTGCTCAGCATCGACGGGCTCATGAGCCCAGGCGTAGAAGGCGCCGAGCATGATGGCCCCGCCGATGAAGGCCAGAGCCAGGTTGTAGATCAGGCCGAACCCGAGGATGGGGAAGCCCGCAGCGGCCACGATGGGCCAGTAGGACGGCGAGGGCAGGTGGGGGTGACCGGAACCATCCTGGGCGAGCTGCTCGGCGGTGGCCACCCGGCGGTAGCGTCCGGCCTCGTCCTTGGCGTACTTGCGGTGCCAGAAGTCGTCGAGGGAGTTGACCACCGGAGTCTTGTCGAAGTTGTGGGGCGGCGTGGGCGAGGGGATCGTCCACTCGAGGGTGCGAGCGTCCCAGGGATCGGGCCCGACATCAGGACGACCGTCGGCCTTCCACTGGGAGTAGCTGTACCACCAGTTCCACATGAAGATGAGGAAGGACACGGCGATGAAGAACACGCCGATGGTCGACACCATGTTCCACAGCTCGAAGCCGATGCCCTCGTCGTACTGGTAGTAGCGCCGGGGCATGCCCTGCAGGCCCAGCACGTGCATGGGACCGAAGGTCAGGTTGAAGCCGATCAGGTTGAGCCAGAAGTGCCAGAGGCCGAGTCGCTCGTTCAGCAGGAAGCCGAACACCTTGGGCCAGTAGAAGTAGAAGCCGCCGAAGAAGCCCATCAGAGCGCCGCCGAAGAGCACGTAGTGGAAGTGGGCGACGATGAAGTAGGAGTCGGTCTGCTGAGTGTCGGACGGGGCGATGGAGTGCATCACGCCCGACAGGCCGCCGATGGTGAACATGCCCACCAAGGCGGTGGCGAACAGCATCGGGGTCTTGAAGCGGATCTTGCCGCCCCACATCGTGCCGACCCAGTTGATGATCTTCACACCGGTGGGAACGGCGATGAACATGGTCGTCAACGAGAATGCCGCCACCGAGATCGGGCCGATGCCCGAAGCGAACATGTGGTGGGCCCACACGCCCCAGCCCATGAACCCGATCACGATGCCCGAGAACACCACGAAGCTGTAGCCGAACAGGGGCTTGCGGGTGAAGGTCGGGATGATGTCGGACACCAAGCCGAAGGCGGGCAGGATCAGGATGTAGACCTCGGGATGGCCGAAGATCCAGAACAGGTGCTGCCACAACAGAGGGTCGGCACCGGCCTCGATGTTGAAGAAGTTGGCCCCGAAGAGACGGTCGACCATGAGCAGGAACAGGGCGACGGTGATCACCGGCAGGGCGAAGGCCAGCAGGAACTGGACGACGAGAGCCATCCAGGTGAACACCGGCAGGCGCATCATGGTCATGCCGGGGGCCCGCATGTTGAGGACGGTGACGATCAGGTTGATCGAACCGACCAGCGAGGCCACGCCGGTGATCTGAAGACCGATCGCGTAGTAGTCGACGCCGTGCCCCGGCGAGTAGGCCAGGCCCGAGTTGGGTGCGTAGCAGAACCAACCACAGTCAGCACCACCACCGGTCAGCCACGAGACGTTCAGGAAAAGCGCCCCGAAGAGGAAGACCCAGAAGCTCAGGGCATTGAGACGAGGGAAGGCGACATCTCGGGCACCGATCTGGAGGGGGATCACGTAGTTGGCGAAGGCGGCACCGAGGGGTATCACCACCAGGAAGATCATGGTGGTGCCGTGCATCGTGAACAGCTGGTTGTAGAGATCGGCGCTCAGGATCTCTCCGTTGGGCCGCGCCAGCTGGATCCGGATCACCGTGGCTTCGAGTCCGGCCACGATGAAGAAGAACAGGGCGGCTGCCCCGTACATGATGCCGATCCGCTTGTGGTCGACGGTGGTCAGCCAGCTCTTCCACCCGGTGGTGCTGGTCGGTCGCTCGAAGACACCGCTGCTGCGACGCCGCTTGGCGCTTGCGCTCTCGAGCTCTCGGGGTGCCTCGACGGGCTGCTCGACGATGGCCATGGTCAGCTCTCCTGGTTCTCGTCGGGTCGGGCGAAATCATCAGTCACGACGCAGGGCCTCCTCGAGGAACGTGTCCTCATCTCCGCCGGGAAGGGTCGGCCGATCGCCCAGGGTCATGAGGTAGGCGAGGATGTCGTCGACCTGATCACGGCTGAGCTGCTCGGCGAAAGAGGGCATGCCTCTGAGCTCGTCGGCGGCCATCGGCTTGATCGACGGAGCGTCCCACACCCACGTGCGTAGCTCGGCGAGGTTGACCGACCCGTCCTCGTTGTAGAGGTCATAGAGATTGCTGGCGATCCCGGTCCGGCTCATGAGGTGAGTGAGATCGGGGGCATAACCCGTGAGCAGGGCGGCGTTGCCGTCTGCAGCTGCGGTGTACTGGCCTTGGACCACATGGCACGAGGAGCACCACTGGCCGAACAGGGTGTAGCCGTTGTTGGGGTCACCGACCCGGTTGACCTCGCTCGGGCGGTCGACCGCCAGGGTCACACCCTCACCGACCTCGGGTTGAGCCACGGACTGCTCGGCCAACCAGGCCTCGTATTCCTCCGGACTCAGGGCCACGGCCCGGATGCGCATGTTGGCGTGGCTCAGGCCGCAGTACTCGGCACAGTTGCCCCAGAAAACACCCGGCTCGTCAGAGGAGATGTTCCAGGTGTGGATGCGGCCCGGGGCGACGTCGCGCTTGCCGTTGAGGGTGGGCAGCCAGAAGGAGTGGATCACGTCGCGCGAGGTCATGGTCAGCTTGATGTCCTGACCGGCGGGGAACACGATCGTGTTGGCGGTGGTGACGCCGGCGTCGGGGTAGCGGAACTCCCACCACCACTGGTGGCCGTAGACCTCGATCTCGACCTCGGCGTTGTCGGTCCGATCGAAGAGATCGAACAGGACCTGCATGGTCGGGACGGCCAGAACCACCAGAACCAGGGCCGACAGCATGGTCAAGCCGATCTCGAGCCGCTTGTTGCCGTGGGACTGATCGGGCAGGTCCTCCTCGTAGCTCCCGTCGGGTCGGGGCTTGGCCCGGTTGCGGATCGAGACCCAGGCAATGGCCCCCATCACCAGGAAGAAGACGATGGTGGCGACGTAGAAGACCAGGTTGAACAGGTCGTCGATGTCGCGCGCCGCCGGCCCTTCCGGCTCGAGGGTGTCGAGGGGCGCGTTGCTGGCGCAGGCCGACAGGGCAATGGCGACGGCGGCCAGGGGAGCCAGCCGGAGCCAGCGAGGAATGCGGGGGGTTTCGCTCACGGTCTCCATCCGATTCAGTTCCCGACCTCGACAGCTTCACCCACGGAGCCGTCGGAACCCAAACTCTCTTCGCTGTCGCTCTCGTCACCCTCGTCGCCGTGCTCTTCGCCGTGACCGCCCACGTGGATCTCGAACTCGCGCTCACCAACGGCGACCGAGACGATGCCGCCCACGATGACAGCGGCCAGGGCCAACGCCGACGCGCCGGCGACCAGATTCCGCGACAGCGTCGGCTTGAGGTAGATGGCGAAGGCTCCGCCGAGCACCACGACCGAGACCACGATGGCCACGATCGCGGCTCCCGACTTCGACGAGGCCAGGAAGATGCGGCTGACCATCACCACCGGCACGCCGATCAGGGCGGTAGCGAAGACGGGCACCTCGAGGGGGAGCATCAACTTGTTGCGCAGGGCGTGGTTGGCAGCCGGATCGTCGGAGTAGCGATCCGTCCACGAGGTCACCGCCCACTCGAGAGCGGCCACACCCAGAACGAGGGCACCCAGCACGAACAGACCAGCATTGGTGATGAGACCGACCACCATGACCCCCAGTCCCAGGGCGCTGACCAGCGGCCAGATGGCCGGGCTGGTCAGGGGCACCTCGACCTCGGGATCGGGAGGCAGGTCGCCGTCGCGTGTGGCCAGCAGGGCCACCAGGCCCAGCACACCGGCCAGGGCGACGCCGAAGAGCATCAAGAAGCCGAGCAGGTCGCCGGTTCGCCATTCGAACACGGCCCCCCACATGGCATCGTGCAGCTCGGAGGGGCTGTTGACCGAGCCCAGGGCGGCATCGCCCCCGGCGTAGACGAAGGCTCCGACCAGGAGCAGGGCAACCAGTCCGAGCAGGTGCTTCGCAGGATTCGGCAGCATGGGCGTCCCTACTTGACCGCGTAGATGGAGATGAACACGAAGAACCAGACCGCCACCTGGACATGCCAGAACACGGTGGCGGCAGCCAGGCCCGGGTTGCGGACACCGACCTGACCACCGAAGACCTTGATGGCCATGACCACGAAGAAGACCATGGCCGCCAGGGTCAGAGCCAGGCTGAAGCCGGTGATCGGATAGACCAGATTGGTCCAGGTGTTGCCGATCCCGGTGCCGAGGGCGTCCCAGCTGTAGAGCAGCATGTTGACGTGCAGGCCGCCGAAGAGCAGCGTGACCAGCACCGCCACCCGGGTGTTGACCGCGTCGCCCAGCCGGTTCGACGACGAGGCCCACTGGGCGGTGATCGAGCTGATCACCGCCGTGAACACGGTGAACACGAGCTGGGCGTTGCGGAAGACGGCCTCGTCGGGCACCCAGCCGGCGGTGGCGCCGCCCGAGTCGTGGCGCAGCGTGGCGAAGATGGCCAGCAGGGCAGCCGTCGCCGAGATGGCTCCGACGCCGGCCAGCGCCGTGCCCACGACGAGCAGGCGGGGTCGGGCCTTGCGAGGCCCGGCCTCGAGGGCCAGGGTGTCGCTCACCGTGCTCTCCTGTCGACTCGTTCGGTTCGGATCGGTGCCTTGATCACGACGAGGCCTCCTCGCTCGCGTCGAGCAGGGGTCGGTCGCTGTTGATCTCGGGCAACTCGGTGAAGTTGCCGGCCGGCGGCGGCGAGCTGGTGGCCCACTCCAGAGTGTGGCCTCCGTAGGGATCGTCGGCGGCCTCGGCTCCACCGGCAGCCAGCACCGACACGAACAGGTTCAACATCAACAGGGCGACCGCCACCACGACGATCAGCACACCGACGGCGCCCACCGCAGCCAGCGCTTCAGAGGCACCACGCCCCTCGTGGAGAGCCTCGGCGTGGGGGAGCTCCCAGGCCGAGCCCGCCACCAGCGACGGCACGGCGACGAGGGTGACGCCACCGACCAGGGCGGCGCTGGCCAGCCAACTCAGCCCCACGTTGGCATGGCGACCCCACATCTTGGGGAACCACCACAGGGCGCCGGCGACCAGGCCGCCGAGGCCTCCGCCCAGCACCACCAGGGCGAAGATCCCGTTGCGCCAGGCCGTGTCGCGGAGCTTGAAGTCGCCGTCGGCCAGGGTGGCGTCGATGAGCGCCCCACCGGCCCCCAGGCCCAGACCACCGAGCAGCATCAGGGCCGAGACCAGAGCCAGGGCCAGGGCCGGGCTCAGCGACGAGGGCGAGATCTTGCCCAGGTTGCGAGCAGCGACCCCGACGGTGGCCAGGGTGGCCACCGCACCGAGCCCCAGCAGGCCGATGTAGAGCGCCTCTTCGAGGATGACCCGACCCGAGTCGCCCAGGACGAAGACGTTGTCGACCAGGGCCTGGTTGGCGAAGACCCCGAAGCTGGAGATGGCGACCAGACCGATGGCGATCTGGGCCGGTGAGGTGCCCACCAGTCGCCGGCGGGCGGCCACCGGCACTGCCTCGAGCAGAACACCGAGCCCGGGCACGGCCACCACGGCGATCGAGGGCAGGATGTAGAGATAGTCGAGATGGTCGGCCACCCCGAGGTTGCCGCCGAAGAGAACCCGACCGTAGCGGTGGTCGATGAACAGCAGCAGGGCGAGCGCCGCCAGCATCGGCAAGGTGATGATCAGCATCATGCCGGCGGCGAAGCTCGACCACGAGAAAAGGGGCAGGCGACCGAGATCGAGCCCGGGGGCCCGCAGGGAGATCACCGTGGACACCACACAGATGGCCACCAGGGTGAGGCTCAGCGCGACCATGCCCAGAGCGGCCAGGTAGAGCTCGACCCCGTCGTCGGCCCCACCGGCCGGGCCCCCATTGATGGCGTAGGCCGAGACCAGCAGGGCCCCACCGACCACGTAGCCCCAGAAGCCGGCGGCCGCGGCCCGGGGGAAGGCCAGCGTGGGCGCCCCGAGCTGCAAGGGCACCACGTAGGCGGCGATGCCCAGGAAGAGGGGGATGACGCCCAGCATCACCAGGCCGTCGAGGGCCAGGCTGCGCACCTGGGAGAAGGTGTCGCCGTCGAGCAGGACGAAGCCGGCGGCATCGGCCCCCTCGAGGGAGACCAGGGCCTGCAGGACCAAGGCCAACAGGATGAACACCAGTGAGGTGCCCACCAGCAGGCGGCCAACCCGCTTGTGATCCTCGGTGTCGATCCAGCCGAGCGGGGTCGGCGACGACACCGCACCCGCATCGACCGCCTCGTCAGCCGGTGGTGTCTCGGTCATGGTCATGAACAGCGGTACCTCATGAGATGGATGCTGTCGATCGCGCCGCTCGTCGCCCGATCGACCGGGCGGCACACTAGCCGGACGGCTCCGTGCCGGGCGAAGGTGCTGGTTGACGGTGTGCTGCCTTCCGAGAGTAACGAAGCGGGAGCAGCTGGTGAGACCCCCACCCTCGAGCGGCTCACAGAGCCGACCTGACCAGCTCGTCGACGGCCAGGGCGGCGAAGACCAGGGTGAGCATCGAGATCGACACCCCGAACACCCTCATTGCTCGTCCGCCGTGGCCCTCGCGCTTGAGTCGGACGGTCTCGGCGAGGAACCAGAGCGAGGAACCCACCGCCACCACCCCGAAGAGGGGGCCCATGCCGGCAACCGGCCAGATGGCCACGGTGGCCGCCCCGAGAACCAGGGCGTAGACGACCATCTTGGTCGTGGTCTTCTCGAAGGAGGCGACCGTGGGCAGCATGGGAACGTCGGCCCGGCCGTAGTCGTCGGCGTGGCGCAGGGCCAGGGCCCAGAAGTGGGGCGGGGTCCACAGGAACACCACCAGGAAGAGCAGGCCGGCGGTGAGCGACACATCGCCGGTGACCGCAGCCCAACCCACCACCGGAGGCGCCGCCCCCGCCGCCCCACCGATCACGATGTTGGAGGTGTGGGTGCGCTTGAGCCACAGGCTGTAGACGAAGATGTAGAACAGGCCGGCGCCCACGGCGATCGAGGCGGCCAGCAGGTTGGTGGTGAGCCACAAGAACCCGAAGGCGAGGACCTGGAGCACCACGGCGAAGACCAGAGCCGGCCGCGGCTCGACCTCACCGGTGACCAGGGGCCGCCCCTTGGTCCGCTCCATCAGGCGATCGATGTCGCGGTCGATGTACATGTTGGTGGCGTTGGCGCCGCCGGCGGCCAGGGTGCCGCCGACCAGGGTGGCCAGCACGAGGCCGAGGTCGGGCAAGCCTCCCTCGGCCACCACCATGGCGGGAACCGTGGTCACCAGGAGCAGCTCGATGATCCGCGGCTTGGTGAGGGCCACGTAGGCCGCCACCTTCCGCTTCACGGCGCTTCGCTGAACGGAGATGGCCGTCACGAGCCCCGAGGATAGGGAAGAAACCGGCTCCGAGGCCATCTGCGAACGTGAACTTCGGCCTAGCCTCGGAGTCCATGGCGACCTCCACCTCCCGCCGGGGGATCTCGCCCCAGCGCTTCCGGCGGATAACCCTGATCGCCCTGTGGTCCCTGTGCGCCATCGTGGTCACCGGGGCCGCCGTCCGGCTCACCGGTAGCGGCCTGGGCTGTTCGGACTGGCCGACCTGTGAGGAGGACCAGCTCATACCGGCCTGGGGATTCCATGCCTGGATCGAGTTCGGCAATCGCCTGATCACCGGTGTCGTCTCGGTGGCGGTCATCTTGGCCGTGCTCGGTTCCCGCTGGCGACGTCCCCGTCGCCGCGACCTGGACCTGCTCGCCTGGGGCCTGGTCATCGGGGTCGTGGCCCAGGTGATCGTGGGCGCCTTCACCGTCTTCTGGCACCTGCCCCCCGGCATCGTGATGGTCCACTTCCTGCTCTCGATGGTCCTGGTGGGCAACGCCACCCTGCTGTGGCAACGATCGGCCGAGGACCCGGCCGGCGACGGCTCGGCCCCCGTCGCACGGCGCTCGGTGCTGAGCCAGACCAGCCAGCGCCTCGTCGACGCCATGGCCGTGTGGATCTGGGTGGTCGTGATCACCGGAACCGTCGTCACCGCCTCGGGCCCCCACGGGGGCGACGAGCGGGCCGATCGCCTCGGCTTCGACATCGGTGAGGTCACCCGCATCCACGGGCTGAGCGTGGTGGTCTTCGTGTCGGGCCTGATCTACCTGCTGTGGCGCCTGCGCAACGAAGAGGCACCGAGTTCGGTGATCAGGGCGGCCGAGCTGGTCCTGCTGGTGGCCCTGTCCCAGGCCATGGTGGGCTACGTCCAGTACTTCAACGACATCCCGGCCGGTCTGGTCGCCATCCACATCGCCGGCGCCACCGCCTTGTTCGTCACCGTGGTTCGCCTCTGGTGCCAGTCGCGACGCCCCCTGGCCAGCCGCCACGACGCCGAGGCCCTGTCTCTAGCCTGAGGGGCGTGAGCGTGAGCACCCCTGCCCCCGTGAGCGCCGCCGACGCCGCCACCGCCGACCCCGATCTCGCCGAGCCCGACGTGCTCGCCGAGCTGCCCTGGGTGGTCATCGTGTGGAACGACCCCATCAACCTGATGTCATACGTGGCCATGGTCTTTCGCAAGCTGTTCGGCTACTCGAAAGCCAAGGCCGAGAAGCTGATGCTCGACGTGCACCACAAGGGTCGGGCCGTGGTCTCCTCGGGCACCCGGGAGCAGGCCGAACGCGACGTGGCCCGCCTGCACGAGCACGGCCTGTGGGCCACCATGCAGCAGGACACCTGAGGTGCGCTGGCGCCGCCGCCTGCCCGAAGGGCGCTTCCCCATCGATCTCGACGCCTCTCAACGCGAGCTGATCGGCTGGCTGGTGCCCCAGCTCAGAGAGCAGCTCCTCGGGGTCGGCCCCACCGACGAGGTCGAGCCCGGCTTGCGCCGCCTGTTCCCCACCGCCCATGTGGATGACATCGAGGCCGAGACCGAGTTCCGGTCCAGCCATCGCGATCGCCTCCTCGCCCACCGGCTCGACGCCCTCGATCTGGTCGAGGCCAGCCTCGAGGCCACCGAGGTGGACGAGGCCACCATCACGGCCTGGACCCAGGTGGTCAACGACCTCCGCCTGGTGCTGGGCACCCAGCTCGACGTGAGCGAGGACGACGACCCCGGCCTGCTCGACCCCGACGACCCCGAGCACCGGGTCCGGGTGATCTACGAGGTGCTGGGCTGGATCCTCGAGCGTCTGGTCCAGGCCCAGAGCTGATCGAGGAGCCCGCTTCAGCCCGTGGACGGCGGGGCGGTGAGGAAGCGCACGACCATGACGCCGGCCGAGACGGCCGCCCCGGCCACCAGCGGGACATCGGCCGGCCAACTCGATCCGGTCGGCCAGCCCCGCCGGCGCCACGTCTCGGCGGCCACCAGCCAGCTGGCCGAGCCGGCCAGGGCAGCGACCCGCGCCGGCCCCGAGCCGGGAGCCAGTCGCGACGAGCAGGCGGCAGCGGTCGCGTTGACCGGTACCAGGGCCGGAGCGGTGACCAGGAGCTGGCCGATCGAGGTGGCCACCCCCTTTCCGCCCTGCACGTGGCGGATCAGCGGGTAGCAGTGGCCGATCACCGCCGCCGCTCCGGCCGCGTTGGCTCCGGTGCTCCCGGCCAGGCGGCCACCCAGTCGGGCGGCCAGCACCCCCTTGGCCAGATCGCCGGCCAGAACGGCCAGTCCCCAGCCGGTTCCCAGCTCCGCTCGGGCGTTGGCTGCCCCCGGATTGCCCGACCCTCGTCGCCTCAGGTCGCCGCCCGGTCCCAGGACGGCCCGAGCGGCCAGATCGGCACTGGGGATCAGTCCGGCGGCGTAGCCCAGCAGTCCCGAGAGCAGGGTCGTGTTCACGGCCCGCAAGTGTGGCCCACATCCGGCCACTCGGTCGGGCCGCCCCACCGACCACGGGCCCACTGACCGCGACCAACATCTCGAGGCGGACCGCACGGTCTGGGTAGCGCTCAGCCTCGGGGACCGGGCGGGGTCGGCGGGCACCGGGCGGGCGTCACCGCAAGCGTCACCCACCGCCGGGCCGACCGGGTCGCGTTGGCCCTCATTCGTCGGGGTCGCGACGCTCCCGGAGCCAGTCCTCGAGCTCGGCGGCCAGGTCCTCACCCGAGGGCAGATCGTCGAGGCGACGGTCGTGCTCGCGCTCGAGCTGGGACACGTAGACGGCGGCATCCTCATCGGCGGCCACCGCGGCGTCGACCCGTCGACGCCACTCCGTGATCTGTTCCTCGAGCCCACTGAACCTGGTCCGCAGGCCCGTGACCTGCTCGAGTCGCTGGAGCAGGGCCCGCTCGGCGGGTGGGTTCTCGTTGGTGCCCAGGTAGTGGGGCACGCCCACCCTCAGTGAGATCGACGGGGTGGGCGAGCGGTCCAAGCGCTCGTGGAGCACGCCGGCCACCCCCGTGGGACCCTCGTAGGAGGGGCTGGCCAGGCCCAGTCGGGCCCCGAGCGAGCGGTCCGTGGTCGAGCCGACCACCTCGGGCGCACGGGTGTGGGGAACTCCGGCCGCGTTGGCCCCGAGGGTCACGATCAGCTCGCCACCGAGCCCCTCGCAGAGCTCCCCGATCAGGTCGGTCCAGGTCCGCCAGGCCAGGTGAGGCTCGACACCCACGATGACGACCAGATCGCGGCCGGCCTCGGGAACGGCGGCGGCGTAGGCCACGGTATCGGGCCACTCGAGTGAGCGAATCCCCTCGGCGTCGGCGCTGATCAGGGGGCGCTCCTGCTGGAAGTCGAAGAACTCCTCGGCGTCGATGGTGGCCACCGGCTCGGCACCCCAGACCTCGCTCAGGTGACGAGCCGCCCCGGTGGCGGCCCCGCCCACATCGAAGAAGCCCTGCAGGGCCAGCACCACCAGGGGCCGACGCAGAGCCGGGGATCGCTCCCAGCTCAGCTCGCTCATGGAACAGCCCCCTTCGTCGTGATCCGGGTCGGCACCGTTGGCGCCCCGACCAGCATGCCCTCGGACGAACACGGCCACACCCCACTCGGTCCAGATCGAGAATGTGACGATGTGATGTCATCGCTCGATCCCGAGCGCCGGCGGCCGACACTTCCCCTCGACCCAGGGCCAGCCCTCAGGTCATGACCCGACGGTGCCGAAGGAGTGGGTGATGGGCGACCAGACCGGCAAAGAGGTCAGCGGTGACACCCAGCTCGACGACGAGCTCGACGAGCGGGAGGAGCTGACCGTCGAGATGCCCGCCCTCGACATTCCGGCCCATGAGCTGGCCCGCCTGCTCAACGACGCCTTCGACGTCGAGCTGGGTCGCAAGCGAGCCGAGCTGGGGCTCACCGCTCCCAGCGAGACCCCGGCTCGATTCCTCAAGGCCATGCTGCTGGCCGGAGCCATCGGGGTGGCCGCCTGGGGAGGAATCCTGCTCCTGCTGTTGGCCCTGGTCTGAAGCGGCGAACCGGAACCCGCGCTCCGACCCAGTAGCTTCTGGACCCCATGGGAACGGCCAAGCGTGAACGACAGAAGGCAGCGCGGCAGGCCCGCATCGAGGCCGAGCAGGCCGCGGCCCAGAAGGCCAAGCAGCGACGCACCTCACTGGTCATCGGCGGCATCGTGGCCATCGCCGTGGCCATCATCGCCATCTCGGTGATCTTCGGCGGGGACGATGACTCGACCGAAGTCGAGGCCGGCACCGACACCAGCGAGGCCGCCGACACCGGCGATACTGCCGACACCGGCGACGAGGCGAGCGAGCCCGACGAGACCGATGACACCGACACCGCCGGCCAGGCCGACGACACCGACACCGCCGGCGAGGCCGGCAGCGACGAGTGCCCGCCCGAGGACGCCTCCGGTCCTCGCCTGCTCTCCTTCTCGGGCCCCCCGCCGACCTGCATCGACACCAACGCCACCTACCAGGCAACCCTGGTGACCAGCGAGGGCGACATCGTCGTCGAGCTCGATCCCTCGCTCGACCCGGTGAGCGTCAACAACTTCATCTTCCTGGCCCGTCACAACTACTACGACGACACCACCTTCCACCGGGTCATCAACGGCTTCGTCATCCAGGGAGGCGACCCGGTCGGCGATCCCCCGGGCACCGGTGGCCCGGGCTACAGCTTCGAGGGGGCACGACCCGCCGACCCCGAGCCCGGCGAGGACGCCTACCAGCTCGGCGCCCTGGCCATGGCCAACACCGGCGACCCCAGCTCCAACGGCAGCCAGTTCTTCATCGTCACCGGTCCCCAGGGTGAGAGCCTGCCCCCCCTCTACAGCCCCATGGGCCAGGTCACCGAGGGCCTCGAGATCGCCCAGACCATCCAAGAGGTCGAGACCGACCCCGCTGACAAGCCCCTCGACGACGTCGTGGTCAGCGACGTGATCATCGAGCAGCTCTGAGTTCGGGCCCTCACGCCGAACCGGGCCGCCCCAGGTCGACGCCCACCGCTGCGTTGAGCAGGCCCCCGTCGACCGGGATGGCCACCCCGGTCACGAAACCCGACGAGGGCCGACACAGAAAGGCCACCACCGCGGCCACCTCGCTGGGCTGACCCACCCGCCCGACCGCGGTGCGCTCCACGGTGGCCTCGGTGAGCGAGGCCGGCATGGAGCGGACCAGGGGGGTGGCGACCAGACCGGGCAGCACACAGTTGGCGGTCACCCCCCGACGCCCGAACTCCTGGGCCGTCGAACGGGTGAAAGCCACCAGCCCGGCCTTGGATGCCGAATAGGCCGGCTGGTTGGGAAGGGGCATCTCGGCCGCCACCGAGGACACGTTGACGATGCGACCCTGACCCCGTTCGGCCATGGCCGGAGCCACCCGGCGGGTCACGTGGAAGGCGCCCGAGAGGTTCACGTCGAGCTCGCGCCGCCACGCCTCGGGCTCCATCGAGGCGATGGCCCCGATGTTGTTGACCACCCCGGCGTTGTTGACGCAGACACCGATCGGACCCAGCTCGGCCTCGAGCGCCGTGACCGCCTCGGCCACCTGATCGGCGTCGGCCACATCGGCCACGACCGTGCTGGCCGCCCGACCCCGGGCCCTGACGGCCTCGGCGGTGGGCAGGGCCTCTTCCTCGACGTCGGACCAACGCCGCTTGAGCCGGTACCAGGCCTCGCCCTGGAAGGGCTCGGGGTGTACGTCGATGATCCCCACATCGGCCCCCTCGTCGGCCAGGGCCAGCGCGATGGCCCGCCCGATACCCCGGGCCGCCCCGGTGACCAGGGCCACCTGACCCCGGAGTGATCCCTGTGGGGATGCCTCGCCCTCGCTCATCGCCAGCCTCCCGTGTCGGAGCTCATTGTGGTTGCCATAGCGGACTCGTCGTGGCCGCACCGGCCGATGGGGAACTCACCGCTCGGCCAGGAAGATGCCGGCGATCACCACGGCCAGAGCGGCGACCAGCCCCAGCCCCGGGTGCAGGCGCGATCCCAGCACCCAGGCCACGATGGTGGCCGCCCCTACCAGGACGCCCTGCAGACTCGAGGGACGGGCCGGACGCCACGACATGGCCAGCACCGTAGCCGCGTCGCGCCGAGGGCCGGCCGTGGCACGAGCCGAGGCTCAAAGCAGTCAAGTCCGGCGCACAGATGCCGACAGGCTCAGCATCAGAGCGGGAACGGAGTCCACATGCCCCGGGTGATGATCGTCGACGACGCGGCCTTCATGCGTCAGAACCTCAAGAAGGTGCTGACCGACAACGGATTCGAGGTCGTCGCCGAGGCTCACGACGGGGTCCAGGCCGTCGACCTCTACGAGCAGCACAAGCCCGACATCGTCACCATGGACATCACCATGCCCAACATGGACGGTCTCGAGGCACTGCGCCGGATCCGTTCCAACGACCCGGCCAGCCGGGTGGTCATGTGCTCGGCCATGGGCCAGCAGTCCATGGTCGTCGAGGCCATCCACGCCGGCGCCAAGGACTTCATCGTCAAGCCCTTCCAGCCCGATCGGGTGGTCGACGCCCTCAAGCAGGGCCTGAAGTAGCCGGGCCTCAGCCGAGAACTGGCCCGGGGCCCGGACGCGCGGCGAGGGATTCGCGCGTCCGGGCCCCCGGCACGACCCGACGGCAACGGCGAGCCCTGACCCTCGCCGCACCCCTGACCGCCGGAGTCGATCGTTCGGCAACGGGCCGGCTCATCGCCGTCCTCCCATTGCCGGATTCGTCATGCCCATCCCGAGGCTCGGTACCTCGGGCGCGAGCTCATCGGGACGTGGCGGCAGGGCTGAGTGATCAACCCTCAGCGCCGGTGTCACCGCCAGCTCGTCGATCTCGCCGTTGGCGTCCCTGACCGCCAGGCTCTCGGGCGGTTCGCCGAGGAACCACAGCACCCGCATCGAGCCCAGCTGGCCGTCGGGAACCACCGAGAACTGCTCGGGAATCACCAGCTCCAGCTCGGGCCGGCCCGGGGCGTGGAGGGCCACCAGCCAGCGATCACCCACCGGATGGGACACCAGCAGGGGCCGTGGAGCAGCACCGGCCACCGCATCGGACACCGGTGAGGCGCAGGCCCGGGAGACCGTCGACTCGACGGTCACCTCGACGCATCGCTGGGTGCCCCGGCCACTGTCGTTCCAGGCCACCCGCCACAGCTCGCCGCCCACCACGCCCTGCAGGGCCGATCCGGGAGCGGGGGCCAGGGTCGGTTCGGGAGCCACCTCGACCCCCCTGACCACGGTGGCTTGTTCCTCGACGGTGGCCAGGAACGACTCCCAGGCCTGCTCGTCGACCTCGCGGAGGCTGTCGGCGAATCCGAGCAGGGTCGCTCTTTCGACCCCCCGGCCCGAGACCTCGACGATCATGTCGCCCGGCTCGGCCCAGGTCAGGGTCAACACCTCGCCCTCGTCGCTCGGGTCACTGACCAGCACCGCGTCGCCGCGCTCGATTCGTACCCGCTCGACATCTGCGGCCACCGCCGCCACCAGCTCGAGTTCGAGGGGTGAACCCCGTCGGATGACCAGGTCGACCCGACCGTTGCCACCCGGTCCGGCGGCGTAGGTCAGCTCGGTACGGTCCCGATCGTCACCGGTCGAGCCGATGGCACCCTCGCTGACAAGGGAGAGGTCATCGGGCAGCACGCTCGGGTCGATTCCTGGGCCTCCGGCTCGCTCCTGCCACCCGTTGGCCACCTGGAGCACCTCGGGCACGGCCAGACCCCGGGCGTGCAGCTCACGCTGCATCTCGGCGTCGGGATCGAACCAGGTCAGCGACACCCGATCCGCGCTGGCCCGCAGATAGCCCTCGACCCCGTCGACCTCGACGGGCACGGGGGAATCGCCGCGGGTCTCGGTCAGCTCGACGTTCGACAGACCCGCGCCCCCTGGCACCTGTCGAGCGACGAGCCGATCATCGAGGGAGCCGCGCCGCTCGAAGACCTGGACATAGGTCGTGCGGGCCGAGGTGGGTACGGCGTCGGTCAGGTCACGGACCTCGGAGACGGCGAAGCCCATGGGGGTGGTGGCCGGGCGCAGGCGGGGCAGGACCGGTTCGGCCACCACCTGCCCGGCCGGGTCGTTGTCGAGGACCGAGCGCACCGCCAGGGGGACGGCGACGACCAGGACCACGACGGTGGCAGCCGAGGCCGCCACGCGGCGACGCCGGTGCCGGCGCCGCTGACGGGAGATGCCGCTGAGCACCTCGCCGTAGGCGTCAAGCGAGGGTCGGACGGTCGCGCCACGACGGTGCAGGTGCTCCTGCAGTCGCCGCTCGAGATCCGGGTTTCCGTCCCTCACACCCCCAACGACACCGCAGCTCCCCGAACGGTTCCCGGGCTGGGAGAATTTCTCGTCGTGCCGTCAGGCCGCTGCAGCGATCAGGACCCGAGGGCGGCGCGCAGATCGGCCAGGGCCCGGTGCAGCAGGCTCTTGACCGTGCCGGGCCGGACACCGAGCACCTCGGCGATCTCACGCTCGGGCAGGTCGTCGTAGTAGCGCAACACGACCGCAGCCCGCCGCTTGGGCGACAGGGCGGCCAAGGCGTCGAACATCTCGTCGGCGTCGAGCCCCATGGTGGCCGCCTCGGCCCGGGCCTCGACCCGGCGGCGGGCCGAGCGTTCCCGGCCCCGGCGTCTCTGCTCGTTGCGGCACCGATTGACCACACAGGTCCGCAGGTAAGCGCCGGGGCTGTCGACCTTTTCCCACCGGCGGTGCAGCTCGACGAAGGATTCCTGGACGATCTCCTCGGCCGGCTCGACCGCATCGACCAACAGGAAGGCCAGACGCACCATGGCCTCGTACTCGGTGACGAAAACCTCTTCGAAGCTGCGTCGGGCGAGAGCGCCCAGGAGCTCCGGCGAGGTGGCGGCGAGCGCGTCGGAACCCTGCGCCTGCTCTCGTTCGCTGCGACGCCGGATGACCACGCTCACCTCCCACAGCGGAGAGTAGCGAAGAGACGGCCGTCACGTACCGCGGCCCCCCCGTTACCTCACGCGCTGTTCACCGGCCAGCCTCCCACCCGTCGCCCGGCTCAGCCCGCCTCGGCCCGGGCCGAGCGGGCGGCCTGGCCCGGATCCTCACCCCCGGCCAGACCCCGCAACCACCAGCGCAGCACGTGGCGACCACCGGCCACCCGATGGGCCGGGGCCACATCGGGCCCACAGGCTCCGGTCCCCACACCGCGCAGGGCTGCGTCCAGGTGGAGAACCACCTCGTCGGTCGAGGTGAGCTCGCCATGGTGGGCGGCTCGGGCCAGCTCGCTCTCGCGGTGATGGGTGGCCGAGAAGGCGACGGCATCGGTGGCCACCACCAGGCCCCGACCCCGAGGACCGGTCAGAGCCAGCCAACGGGGCGCCACATGGGTGCCGTGGTGTTGGGGCCGGACATAGGGCACGAACTGGTCGGTGACCGTGGAGTGCCAGCGGTCGACGAGAGCTCCCTCGTGGCGATCGACGCATGTCTCCTCGGGCCCGGGCCCGAACCAGTGCAGGTACTCGTTGCCGCGGTCGACGTCGGCAACCACCCCCACCCGGGGCAGATCGGCCAGGTTGCGGGGCACCCGGATCTCTTCGACCGCCTCGAGGGTGGCATCGGGCCGGATCAGCCAGCGTTGGCGGTGGGTGATGCGCACCCCGGCCGCGCCCTGCCAGGTCTCGGACCAGGTGATGGCCACCGCCTCGCCGCGGCGGCGCACCGTCAGGGGCCCCGGCTCGGGCTCCAGCTGGTCGAGGCCCCAGGCCCGCCACTGGGGAGCCACCCCGCCGACGCCGGCACCGGGCCCTTCCGAGACCCCGTCGTTGTCGGTGGGGGCCCGCCACAGGCTGGCCCGCACCGGCCCGACCAACAGGGGCCGACCCTCGTGATCGATCCCGGTGGGGCCGTGGTCCCGGTCGACCCCGACGGCCAGGGGGCCGGCCCGCACCACCACGAGATCACCGACGGTCTCGGTGAGCACCGGGTGGGTCTCGGACTGGTGGCGTCGGGTCGACTGGCGACGGGGAGGCACCTCGAACTGGTCCCAGGCCACCTCGTGCCCCCGCTTGGCCCAGCCCGTCGCCCCCCGCAGACGGCAGCGGACCACGGCGTGCAACTCGGCGCCGGGGGCGGTCACCGGACGCCGGTAGGGCAGGCTGACCACGGCGGACTCGCCGGGACCGAGCTCGGGCAGGGTCAGGTCACCCCCCTCGACGACCAGGCCGTCGACCAGTAGCTCCCAGGTGGCGCTCAGGCCCGACAAGTCGCTGAACCACTGGCGGTTGGTGATCCGTACTCGCCCTCGTGACGCCTCGATCGGCTCCACTCGCACCGGACGCCCCAACCAGGCCAGCTGGTGCACCACCGGGTGAGCTCGTCCGTCGGGAGCGACCACCCCGTTGCAGCAGAAGTCGCCGTCGTGGGGCTCGTCACCGAAGGCCCCACCGAAGCGCCAGTGGCCGGCCTCGTCGACCAGGCCCTGGTCCTTCCAGTCCCACACGAAGCCGCCCTGGAGTCCGTGATGGGACTCGATGGCCCGCCAGTAGTCGACCAGTCCCCCGTTGGAGTTGCCCATGGCGTGGGAGTACTCGCACATGATCAGGGGCTTGGTGCCCGGCGTCGACGCCCAGGCCACCAGATCCTCGACCGCGGGGTACATGGGGCAGATGACATCGGTGGCCGAACAGGCCTCGGCCGCCGCCGGGTCGGCTCGCCAGGTGGCCATGATGGCCCCCTCGTAGTTGACGAGGCGGGTCGGGTCATGGTGACGGACCCAGGCGGCGGCCGCATCGTGGACAGCCCCGTAGCCCGACTCGTTGCCCAGCGACCAGGCGTAGACACAGGGGTGAGCCGAATCGCGCCGGACCATGCGCTGCACCCGCTCGACCATGGTCCGCTCGTAGCCGGGCTCGTGGACCAGCGAGGCCCAGCGGGCGTGGCTCTCGACGTTGGCTTCCGACACCGCCCACAGGCCGAGCTCGTCGCAGGCATCGAGCAGGGCTGGATCGTTGGGGTAGTGGCTGGTGCGCACGGCGTTGAAGCCGGCCCGCTTGATGGCCGCCACCTCGTCGCGGATCTGCTCGGCGGTCAAGGTCTTGCCCTCGACCGGGTGGTGGTCGTGCCGATTCACGCCGTGGATGAGCACCGGGGCCCCGTTGAGCAGGAGCTGGCGGTTGACCACCTCGACCCGACGGAAGCCCACCATGGTCGAGGCCACCTCGACGACCTCGCCGGCCGGGTCATGAAGGCGGACCAGAAGACGATAGCGATTCGGCTTCTCTGATGACCAGGGGTCGACGTTGGGAACCTCGGCCCGCAGGCGCACTCTCGGCCCCGGATGGAGGTGGGCATCGGCCATCTCGGTGAGGTGATCACTGCGATCGAGCAGGGAGACGGGGGCCTGACACCGGCCGTGGCGCAGCTCGCGTCCGTTCAGGCGCTCGAGGCGGGTGCTCACCGACCAGCCCGACTCCAGCTCGGCCGCGTCCGACACGCTGACCTCGACATCGAGCAGGCCGGTCGAGAGGTCGACGGCCAAGGAGTTGCGACACATGACATCGGCAATACCGACCGTCCCTCGACTTTCAAGCCGCACCGAACGATGGAGCCCACCGTGGAACCAGTGATCCTGATCCTCGACCCAGGTGCCGGCCGACCACTTGACCACCACCAGAGCGAGCTGATTCTCACCGGTGACCAGATGGGGGCTCAGGTCGAACTCCACCGGTAGACGCGAGTCGGTGCCGATGCCGACGAAGGAGCCGTTGCACCAGACCGCCACCGTCGACTCTGCCCCACCCAGGTGCAAGATGGTGCGCCGACGGCGCCAGGCACGGGGAACCCTGAACCCGGTGCGATAGACACCGGTCGGGTTGAGCTCGGGCACCCGGGGAGGTTCGCCACCGAAGGGCATGACGATGTTGGTGTAATGGGGCCGATCGGTGGTGCCCTGAGTCGTCCAGACCCCCGGCACCCGAATCGAATCCCACATCTCGTCGGTTTCTGCGTTTGTCGAGAACCCTGCGGGTACCGCTTCGGGTCGATCGACCAGGCAGAAGCGCCAGATGCCATCCAGTGAGCGAACCCAGGGGTTGGCTTGCTCCCCACGGGCCACCTCGTCATCGGGGGCCACCGGGGCCGAGATCCGGGCCGGCATCCGGCGAAGACCGGTGAGCTCGGGGTCTTCCCACCACCGCCCCAGGATCGCTCCCAGCGACTCCATCTCGGTCATGACGTCCTCCGGGTCGGGGGGTCGGTGAGGGAAGGGCGAGGCTAGTTCGTCAGAGCTTCAGCACGGCTCACCAGGAACCACCCCCGCCACCCCCACCGCCGAAACCGCCGCCACCCCCACCGCCGAAACCGCCGAAGCCCCCGCCACCGAAGCCACCGCCACCGAAGCCGCCGCCACTGAAGCCACCGCCACCGAAGCCGCCGGGCACGATGATCATGCCCGAACGGCGCTGGCGTCGACGCCGAGCCCGATCCACGTCGGCGCGCGCCATCTCGTCGGCCTGACGCACCAGCTCGAGGGCCTGCTCCACCAGGCGCAGACGCTCGATGTCGTCCGCGTCGTCGTCGGCTCCGGCCAACAACTCCTCGGCTCGAGCCAGTTGAGCCTCGGCCTGGGGCTCGACATCACGATGATGACGACGCTGGTAACGGCTCACGGCCGGTAGCTCGGCCTGGAGGGCCGGCACCAGCTCGACCAGCAGGGAACGGGCCTCGTTCAGGGCCCGCAGGCGCTCGTTCGCTCCGTGGCGCACCGCATCGGCCTCGCCGCGGGCGGCAACAGCGCGATCCCGAGCCATCAGCCAGTCAGGGGGATCCTGGGCCATGGCCTCGTTGGCCGCGGCCAGGTGGGCCCCGGCGTCGGCCAACCGCTCGACCCACCCGACCAGATCGACCCGATGCCGATCGACGAGGGCCCGGGCCGACGCCACCGCCTTGCCGGCCACATCGATGGCATCAGGGGCCGACTGGCGGGCCTCGCGAATCTCGTCGTCGAGCTCGTCGATGCGCCTGACCCGCTCGACCACCGCAGCCAGGGCCGAGTCCAGCGCGTCGAGCCGAGACTCCGCCGACTCGTAGCGCTGGGTCTCGTCGGCTGCGTCGATACGGGCGCCGGCCAGAGCCGAGTCGGCGTCGGCGAAGCGTGCGGCGGCAAAGGCGTCGAGGTCGGCCACCGCCTCCAGCTCGGCCCCCGAGGCCAGCTCGGTCACGGCGTCGAGCACCCGGCGACCGTGCTCGAGCTCGGCGGTGGCCTCGGCCCGCAGCTCGGGCACTGCGGCCAGACGGGCCGCCACCCGATCCCTCAGCACCGGGCGCTGCTCGCACCACGAGCTCACCGCCAACAGCTCACGGCGGGCCCGATCGAGGGGCCCTTCGGCGGTGTTGAAGCGACGAGCCGCGATCAGCTCGATGGCCGATGCCCGCAGCTCGTCGGCCAGCTCGACCCCCCGCCTTGCCCTCTCGATGAGCAGCCCCTGACCGACCAGGGCTTCCATCTCGGCCTCGAGGCGCTCCCGATCCTGGGCCAGCTGATCGAGGGTGGGTTCGAGCGCCGCCTTCTCCACTCGTTCGGCGTCCAACTCGGCCGACAGGTCATCGGCAAGCTGGTGGAGCTCGTCGAGGAAGCCCACCAGCTCCTCGTGATGGGCGGCCGCCGCCCTCAGGCGCTCGACCTCGTCGGCTTCGGCGTCGAGAGGCACCTCGGCCACCCGGTGAGCGGCCAGCTGATGGCCGGCGACCAGCTCACCACGGCGCTCGACGATTGTCGGGTACTCACCCTCGGCCGCGTCGTCGACGAGCAGATCGGTCTCGAGAGCCAGATCGTCGAGCCGGTCCTCGAGACGCAGGAAGCGCTCCCGGGCCTGCCCCTCGGCCCGCTCGGCTGCGGCCACGGCCTCGCTGCGGCGGCGCCGGCGCTTGACCACGGCCCGGCCTCCGAAGCCGGCACCGGCGGCCACGGCCAGACCGGCCACGCCGATGAGCATGCCGGTCCCCACCCCGTCGGTGTCGACCCCACCGCCGGTGACCCCGTCGTTGCCCACTCCCCCGCCCGACGGGGCGGGCGCCGCCCCGCTGGTCACGCTCGAGGTCAGGGCCTGGAGGGTGTCGACCAGGGCCGCGGTGTAGATCCCCTCACCCAGACCCGGGTTGAGCACCCCGGTGCGGATGTCGGCGAAGACCGGGTCGAGGGAGCTCACCCACCGATCGCCGTAGAAGATCGCCGACTGGCGGTCGCTGAGCCCCACCGCCACCACGATCAGATCGGGATCGCGGGTGCCCCCCTGGCCCTGCCACGAGGCGCACTCGGCCTGGGCATCGGCCATCCAGGCATCGATGTTGCCGCCGCTCGACTCCAGCATCCGGACCCGGACGCTGGCCCCCGCCTCCATGAGAGGCACCGCGGCCGCCGACACCTGATCGATGTCGAGCTCGCCGGTCTCGTCCACCACGACCTGGTCGCAGTCGAGACCCTGCTGAGCCGAGCCGGGGGCGGCCACCAGGACGAGCATCACGAGCGCCAGCACGGCGACGATGAGAGGGCGACGTTCGGTCACCGGACCATGGTGCCCGCCCCGGGTCCCGGCCGCGCTTGCCATCACCGCTCGTGGTTCTACTCTCTCTGTGTGTGAAGGGTTTGAGGGGCGAGACCTGGTGGTCGGAAGGAGAGCGACGCCTGATCGAGGCGGCCCGTTCCGGCGAACCGCTCGACATGCGCCAGGCCGGCGACCCGGTCGATCTGGCCGAGCTGGGCGACGACCCCGCCCGCCGGATCAGAGGAGAGGTGCTGGCCGAGCTGCTGGCCGGAGCCTACGGACCCCTCTCACCCAAGGGCCTGCTGGCCGCCGGCCTCGACATACGCGGACCGGTCATCCTCACCGGCGAGAAGGTGGCCGTGCCGGTGGTGCTGGCTCGCTGCCGGCTCGATTCCACCCTGTCCCTCGATCTCGCCGAGATCGAGTCCCTGGCTCTGCCCGGCTGCCGCTCGCTGGCCGAGGTGGCCCTGTCGGCCCACCGGGCCACCATCCGCCGGGGTCTGGCCATCGACGAGCTGGTCACCGACGGGGGTGTCCAACTCGGATCGGTACGCCTCAGCGGACAACTCGTGGTCACCGCCGCCCAGCTGGCCAACCCCACCGGACCCGCCCTCGACCTGCGCGGTGCCCAGATCGACTCCTCGGTCTTCGTCGACGGCCAGGCCACCCTGAGCGGGCCGCTCACCATGGCCGGAGCCCGCATCGGCGGGTCGGTGGTGCTGAGCGACCTGTTGTGCGATCCCGAGCACGGCATCGCCGTCGAGGTGTCGGGGTGCGAGATCGACGGCGACCTCGATCTCAGCCACACCGAGACCAACGGCGCCGTGGTGGCCACCGGAGCCAGCATCGGCGGCCGGGTCGACACCGTCGGAGCCCGACTGTCGAACCTGGCCGGCGGCACCGCCCTCGACCTCCAACGGGCCCGCATCGGCCATGACCTCAACCTCGGCCCCAAGCTCGAGGTCACCGGCGCCCTGATCATGCTGGGCATCGAGGTGGGCGGCGACGTGCGCCTGGCCGGAGCCAGCGTGCACGCCACCGGACCCGATCCGGTGATCGACCTGCGCCGGGCTCGTCTGGCCCACGACCTGGCCCTGAGCGACTCTTCTCACATCGTGGGCTCGGTGTCGGTGAGTGGGGCGACGGTGACCGGCTCGCTGATCGGCACCGGCGGCCGCTTCGACGGGGGCGAGGGCATCGCCGTCGACGCCGAGGGCCTGCGGGCCGGCGCCCTGGTGTGGCGAGGGGTGGGTGAGGTCAGGGGAATCATCGATCTGACCGGGGCCGAGGTGGCGGTCCTCGACGACGATCCCGACTCCTGGGAGCACTGCTCCTATCGACTCGAGGGGTTCCGCTTCTCACGGCTGGGCGAGACGGCCCGCCTGCGCGAGGGGGGCGGGCGCTGGAGCTGGCAGGCCAGACGGGGCTGGCTCGACTCGCCCCGCCGACTGGATCGCAACGGTGAGATCCACGAGCTGATGGCCGCCGCCCTGGTCGGTGCCGGCCACCTCGACGAGGCCCGAGCCCTGCGCCAGGACGGACGTCGGGCGCGCTCGTCGCGGCTGGCTCGTTGGCTGATGGGACCGCTGGTCGGTCATGGACTCAGGCCGGCCCGCCTGCTGATCCCCTTCCTGGTGTTGTGGGCCGGTCTCACCGTGGCGGTCAACTGGGCTCAGGACTCGAACCGCTTCCTGCCCAGCTCGACGGTGGCGGCGGCGAGCGCACCCGTGTCGTCGAGCTGCGGCGACTCATACCCCTGTCTGCAACCGGTGGTCTACGCCCTCGAAACGGTGACCCCCCTGTTGAGCCTGGGGCAGGGTGAGTTCTGGCAGCCGGCCACCAGCAGCCCCGGCGGTGTGGCTCTGGCCAGCGCCCTGTGGGTGGCCACGGTGGCCGGTTGGCTGTTGGCCGCCCTGGCCCTCAGCGCCCTGATCGTCAACCTGCGGGGCCCCACCCGCCCCTGACCCTTCGACCGGGCCCCGTGCGGCGTTCCCGCACCAACACACACCACCAGCACCGGGAAATCGCCGGGGAGGACGGCGGGCGCCTCAATAGTCTCGACCCATGAGCATCCGCACCACCGCCTGCCCCCTGGATTGCCCCGACGCCTGCTCGGTCAGGGTGGAGCTCGACGACGAGCAGCGGCCGGTGCGCCTGGACGGAGCCGACGGCCCGGGCACCAACCCCCTGACCGAGGGCTGGATCTGCGCCAAGGTCCGGCGCTTCGATGAGCGCCACCACTCGCCCGAACGGATCACGACCCCCCTGATCCGGGTGGGCGCCAAGGGCGAAGCTCGCTTCCGCGAGGCGAGCTGGGACGAGGCCATCGGCTGGGCCGCCGAGCAGATCTCCGACGCCCTCGACCGCTTCGGCCCGGGCTCGATCGTGCCCTACCTGTACAACTCCTCGTCGGGAGCACTGGCCGCTGACGCCCTGACCCCGGCCCTGTTCCGCTCCCTGGGCTGCGCCGAGGTCGAGCCCACCATCTGCGCCCACAACACCGCCCGGGCCTGGCGGCTCGTCTACCCCGGGCTGCCCCCCAGCGACCCGGCCGAGCTGGCCCGGAGCCGAACCATCGTCGTGTGGGGCGCGAACCCGGCGGTGTCCCAGCCCCACCTGACGCCGGTGCTCACCCGGGCTCGACGGGCCGGGGCCCGCCTGGTGGTCATCGATCCCCGCCGCACCGCCACCGCGGCGCGCGCCGATGTGCATCTGGCCCCCCGGCCCGGCACCGACCTTCCCCTGGCTCTGGCCCTGGCCGACGAGCTGGCCCGAGGCGAGCTGATCGACCGGGATTTCTGCTCCCGTCACGTCAGCGGACTCGGGGAGTATCTGGCCGCGGCGGCCGAGTGGCCGGCCGAGCGGGCCGCTGTCGAATGCGGGATCGAGGTCGAGCAGATCCGTGCCCTGGCTCGCCTGCTGGCCGAGGGCGGACCGGTGGCCTTCCGGCCCGGCTGGGGTCCGGAGCGGACCCGCAACGGGGGCAACGCCTGGCGGGCCATCCTGGCCCTGCCCGCCCTGCTGGGAGCATTCGGCCAACCGGGCAGCGGCGTACACGTGTCGACCGGTTCGGCCTCGGGTCTCGACGTGTCGGCTGCGGTCGAGCATCTCGGTGCGCCCCGGCCCGCCCCGGCCCGCACCCTGCCCATGCACCGCGTCGGACGCTGGCTCACCGAGGACGACTCGGTGCGGGTGCTGGTCGTCCAGGGAGCCAACCCGGCGGTCACCGCCCCCGATCAGGCTCGGGTCATGGCCGGTCTGGGACGCGAGGACCTGTTCACCCTGGTCCACGAGCAGGTGATGACCGACACGGCCCGCTGGGCCGACGTGGTGCTGCCCGCCCCCACCCATCTCGAGGTCGACGATGTGGCGGTGGCCTACGGGGTGCCCGGCTACGAGCCGGTGCGGGCCGTGACCCCCCGGGTCGGCCAGGGGCGCACCAACGACGAGATGGCCGCCGCCCTGGCCCAGGCCCTGGGCCTGGGCGGATTCGATCCCGACCCGGCTCGCCTGATGGCCTCCCTCGGCATCGACCCCGATGCAGGCAGGGTGAGCCCCGAGCTGGGCCGCCAGTTCGTCGACGCCTTCCCCGAGGGGAATCGGGCCCGGCTGGTGGCCGACGAGCCGGGGGTCGATCGGGTCCCGGTGTACCGGCCGGTGGAGCAGGCCGACGACGAGCTGCGCCTGATCTCGCCGGCATCGCCCCGCTCGGTCACCTCGATGCTGGCCGATCTCGACGCCCGCCCGGCCCAGCTGGGCCTGTCACCGGCCGACGCCGATCGGCGGGGCCTCGCCGAGGGGGACCGGGCCGTGGTCACCGGGGCCGGAGCTCGCCTGGAACTGGCCGTGCACCGCGACGCCTCGCTGCCCGAGGGCACGGCCATGATCCCCAAGGGCCTCTGGCTCCGGCACACCGATGGTGTCTCGACCTCCAACGCCTTCTGCCCCGACGAAACTTCGGATCTGGGTGGTGCCTGCTTCAACGACGCTCGGGTGCGGGTCTCCCCAGCCTGACCCCCCACCCCCATCCGGCGTCCACCCTGTGCACCCACGCACACCACCAACGCCAGAACCACACCCCACCCCCATCCGGCGTCCACCCTGTGCGCCCACGCACGCCAGCGCCGCCGGAAGGGCCGGTCAGTCGGGATCGCGGCCGCGGAGACGATCGATCTGGCGCCGCTCGCGCTTGGTGGGACGCCCGGCGCCCCGCTCCCGTGTACCGCTGGGCGGCAGCTCTACCCCCAGATCGAAGGGGTCGGACCGCTCGGGGGGCTCGGGCGACAGATCCTCGTAGCACTCGCGAGCCACCGGGGCCCCCACCCGCTTGCTGATCAGGCGCAGCACGCGAACCACGGTCAGCCGGCCCCGACCGCGACGCACGGTCACCATCTCGCCTTCGAGCACCCGACGGGCCGGCTTGACCGGCTCGTCGTCGATGCTGACCCGGCCGGTGCGGCAGGCATCGGTGGCTGCGGTCCGGGTGGGGAACAGGCGAACCGACCAGAGCCAGGCGTCGATGCGGGTCATGATCAGGCGAAGCGTCGGCCGAGATCGTCGATCTCGTCGAGGCCGACGCTGGCGGTCATCTGATCGAACGACAGCGCTCGGGGTGGTACCCCCTCGTGCTTCAGATCGGCCAGGGCCGACTGGATGGCGGCGGTGGCGGCCAACAGGCTGGTCAGGGGGAAGATCACCAGGGCGAAGCCGGCCAGCAGCTCGGGACCCACCGGCGGGGTGCGTCCGCCCTCGACCCAATTGAACACCAGCGGGATGCCGGCCAGCTCGCTGGAGGTCTGCTCGACCTCGGGTATCGAGCCAGGTGCTTCGACGAAGATCAGCTCGGCCCCGGCCCGGTGATAGCGCCGGGCCCGCTCCAGGGCGGCGTCGAGGCCCTCGACGGCCCGGGCATCGGTGCGAGCGATGATCAGGGGACCGCCCTCGGAGCGGGCCGCCACCGCAGCCCGGATCTTGCCCTCGAACTCCTCGACGGCCACACAGCTCTTGCCCTCCATGTGGCCGCAGCGCTTGGGGGCAACCTGATCCTCGAGCTGGATGGCGGCCACCCCGGCCCGTTCGTACTCCTGGACGGTGCGAATCACGTTGAGGGCGTTGCCGTAGCCGGTGTCAGCGTCGGCCACCACCGGCAGGTCGGTGGCAGCGACCATCGCCGCCGCGGCCTGGGTCATCTCGGACAGGTCGAGCAGGCCCACGTCGGGTCGTCCCAGGCGTCCGGCCGCGGTACCGAACCCGGTGAGGTACACGGCGTCGAAGCCGGCCTGCTCGACGAGACGAGCCGAGAGGCCGTCGTAGGCACCCGGCGCCCTGACCTGGCCGGCAGCCAGCAGCTCACGCAGGCGGGTCGGGCCGTGGGGACGTCGTCTCAGCAGTCGAGCCATGACACCGATTCTCTCGCCCCTGCGGCACCGGGACGAGGCGGGCGCCGACCCCTCGCCCCCCCTAGCCCGATCGCACGGGAAGACGATGGTTGACCACGACCTGGTTGCGGCCGGCGGCCTTGGCCCGACGCATGGCGCTGTCGGCCTGGTCGAGCGCATCGACGAGGTCGTCACGCCGGCCGGGGAGCTCGACACCGAAGCTGGCCGTCACGCAGCCCCACGGCGGGTTGGCCGGGTGCTCGATGCCGGCATCCTGCAGACGGAGCCGCAGACCCTCGGCCACCTGGGCCGGGTCGGGATCGTCGACCAGGATCACCAGCTCCTCGCCGCCGATGCGGAACAGATCGTCGGGGTCGACACCGTCGGCCAGCACGCCGGCCACTCGCCGGAGGGCGTCGTCGCCCTCGCGGTTGGACACCAGCTTGTTGATGAGGCCGAACCGATCGAGGTCGCAGAACACGATTGCCGGCACCGGTCCCTCACCCCCGGCCAGCTCCTCGAGACGCCGACGCAGCCGGGTCCGGTTGCCCAGACCGGTGAGCTCGTCGATCTCCTCGGCCCGTCGCAGACGGTCGGACAGGTTCTGCACCGCCACCGCCGACCAGCCCGGCGCATCGATCTCGTGGAGATGGAAGGGCAGCCCCTCGGCCCGGGCCAGCTCGACGGCGCGGTCGAGACAGGCCAGAAGCTCGGCGGGCCGAGCCCCCGGCCAGCTCATGCAGATGCCGATGGGGGTGCAGGTTCCGTCGGGCGCCCGCAGGCGCCGGGCCAGGCGTTGGGCGACTCCGAGCAGGTCGCGCTCGTGAACCCGGGGCAACAACAAGATGACCGAGCCATCCCATCGGTGCACGGCCAGGTCGGCCGGTCGCACCACTTCGGCCACCCGCGACAACAACTCGCTCTCGTCCAGCACTCCCGAGCCCAACTGAACCAGCCCCGGGCCGACCCCACCCAGCCCGTGAGCTGCCTCGATGGCCGAGCCAAGATCTGCTTCCAACGAGGTCGAAACACCACCATCGGTCAGCGCCACGGGTTCGTGCTACTACAGCAGATCGGGCTGTGCAACCGAACGTGCCGGAACGAACACTCAGCGGATCA
>JAOXNT010042184.1:0-17615 GCA_028565815.1 Cletocamptus dominicanus | reverse complement strand
ATGACAAAGAAATCAAAGAAGAGATATTTGAAGGCGAAGGATGGTCATATAAAAGAGTTACAGCTAATAAATATTTTAGAAGTGCAGAAGTAAAAGTGAACGGGGAAAAAGTAAAGGTGAAAAGCCCAAGCAAGAAATCAGTTTCAGAAGCATTAAACAACCTTCTAGGCTTAAATATAAAAATAAAATAGTGGAAATAAACAAAAGAATTTCATATAATATAGGTGGGGCTGTTATATCCCCACCAAACTTTAAAAACTTTAGGAGGCAAGAAAAATGAAAAAAGGTGTATATGTACTAAGTAACAACTTTGCTATTGAGGTAGAATTAATAAGTAATGAAGTCTTAAGATACAAAGAAGTGAATACAGAATGGGTGGAAGCTGAAATAATATCAGTCTTTAAACCTGATATATGCCAAGTTGATTCTTTCGGAGATATGGATTTAATGGATATAGATGAAGATACTGTTGAAGAGTATATAGAAGAATCCTTGAAATACGGATTCTACTGGGGTGAAATATTTATCCCTTTAGATGAGGTAATGCTGGTGGATTATGAGGTAAATTGAGATAGTAATTAGGAGGCCAAGAGCCTCTTTTTTAATATCATAAAATAATAATTGAAATAATAGTTGATTATTCCAACAAATGGGTGTATAATATAATTGAGGTTAGGATATGGCTTCAAAAAAAATCAAAGGAGGAAGAAAAATGAAAATTAAAGGTCTTTTTAAAAACGAAGATGTTACAAAGGAGCTAATCCTTAGTTCTGAATTTATTGAAAGCTGTGCAGAAAAGCTTTTTGAGGAAGGAAATGAGGATGCTGAATACGATTGGGAAGATTGGAGTTCATTAATTTTTGAAGTTACAGATGACATGGGAATAGAGGTTGAGGATGATATACCAAATATATTACCAATTGAATTATTAGATAAGTTTACAGATAGATTACAAGACAAAATAGAAGAACTGAGATAAGAAAGAGGGTGTAAAAGCCCTCTTATTTTTTTTTATAAATTGGATAAAGTGGTGGAAAACTTCAACTATTTATCATATAATATAACTGTAAGAGGGATTAAGAAATTCCAAAAACTTTTAAAACTTAGGAGGAGTAAAGATGAAAAATTATTTAGTAAAATACAGAAAGAACAATAACCTATATTTAGTACCAGTCCTTATTAAAGCAAATAGTAAAAAAGAAGCCAAGGAAAAAGCTATTACACAATACTCAATGAACGGTTATCATAGAATAATTGTTAAGAGCGTTACATTAGTTTAAATAAAATAAGAACTTAAAGACTTAAAAACTTGGAGGGGTAAGAATGAATAAAACAATGGAAAGAATCGCAAGAATGATAGGTTTTAAGGAAAACATAGAGACAGGTGAATGGGAATTGGGAGAACCCAGTGAAGAATATATCTATAGAATAATTGAAGCAGAAGATAGCTGGACAGGAATGGTAAGGTACTTAGTTATAGAAGTCTGCGAAGGAAATGAACTGGATATATCAGAAGCAATTGACTTTACATCTTTTATAAATGAATTCTATAAATAGGGAATAAAGGAGGCCTGAGAGCCTTCTTTTTTTTTGAAATAATAGTTGAATTATTCAACTAATTATCATATAATATAATTGAGGTTGAGATAAAACCTAAAAATTAAACAAGGAGGAATTTATTATGAGAGATACGTTTTTTGAAGTCAGTTATTGTGAAAGATGCGGAGGTCCTTTACATGCAAGAATAATGAGCTGGTTTGAAAACAAGGCAATCTGCATAGACTGCCTAAAAGAAGAGGATATGATAAAGAAACGTTTGAAGGAAGAAGGAAAGAACCCAGCAGATTATGAAGGCTGCGGATATATACCAAAATAAAAGTGAAGGAAGAAGTGAAATAGGGAAGGTTGGAAAATAAATCCAGCTTTCCCTTGTTTTATATATGAATTGATATTATAATAAGAGATAGATAGGGATTGCAAAATCCTCATATAATGCTTATGTTTATCTATCTTGAGAGGAGTGAAAAGACTAAAGAATAAAAAGGAGGGAAGCCTTATGGTCATATACCAGGCAGGCGATTATATTGTAAAGAGAACGAGAGTTCCTGAGAATAGACAATTCAAAGTTGTCAACTTAAAGAAACCTTATAAAAACTTGCATACCCATCTCAGAACAGAGAAGGAGGCAAAAGACTTAATCCACTTTGCTATCAACAGAAAAATTCCGTTGAACGCTAAAGTGGATTATTTAGTTAGTTTAAAGAGGATTGTTGATGAAGAGAAAATTGTTGCGGAAATAGAATCCCTCATAGAAAGAAAGGAGGCAAGAAAAGAAAAAGACAAAGCATTAGGAAGAAGAATGCCAAGTAAAGCTGTAAGAAAAAGAAGAAATAAGTTATAAAGAAAGGTAGCTAAACAAAAGAAGAAAAATTTTGCGGGAAAAGATTTCAAGTAAATAATAAAAAGTGTAGACATTAAGAAATAAGATAGTTATATAAATAAGTAAAAGTATATAAAGAAAGACATAAGAAAGATACGTAAAATAGGTAGACGATAATTAAATGAAGAAAGGAATGAAGTGTAATGAGTGCTCCATATGAAGGAAAAGGAAAGCTTAAGAAACCAAAGGAGGAGATGTTCGCAAGATGGTATGCTGCAAGCCTTAACGGGGTTCAAAGTGCTATTAAAGCGGGGCTGGGGAATACTTATGGGAGTAGTGCGCAGTATGCTACAGCTCTTCTTAAGGATGTAAAAATTAAGGCAAGAATTGAATATTTGATAGGGCAAAAAATGGAAAAAGTAGAAGCTCAATGTGATAAATTAATAGATGAAACAGCAGCTATTGCCTTTGGAAAGATAACTGATATTGTTGAGGTGAACCGAACTGGAAGCAACTTCAAGATTAAAAAAGATGAGCTTGATAAATACGGAGGAATAGTTTCTGAAATAACAGTTCAAGGTGGAAATAATCCAAAGAAATCAATTAAGATGCATAATAAGTTAGATGCCATAGATAAGCTAATGAGATTCCATGAGATGTATAATAGGTCTCAAAACGCAATGTTAGCTGAAGCTCATGCGGTTAAGATGGCAGGTTCTGGAATAGAGCAAGTTGAAGTTGATGATGATGGATTCCTTGAAGCAATGAATGATGTAGCTGATAATATGGAAGATGATTCTTTTGTAGTAACTGAAGGAAAAGATGATAAAGAATAAAAGCGTATTTAAACAAGGACTTATGGTATTACTTACCTAATAAAAGTCTGTGAGAAAGGCTGCAGCAAAGCCGTATTTTTTAAAGAAAGGAGAAAACTTTATGGGGATGCCGACATTTAAGATAAAACCGTTTAAATGGGGGCCATTAAGCCCTAAACAACGATTTATATTCACTTGGTGGAGAAATAAAAAGTGGAAAGAGAAAGATGCTATTATAGCAGAGGGAAGTATTAGAGCAGGAAAGACAGTGGCTATGGCTTTAAGTTATATAGACTGGGCAACAGAGAACTTCGATGAACAAAACTTCATAATGGCAGGTAAGACAATCCAATCATTTAGAAGAAATGTTATTGAACCTCTAAAGAAGATGATGGTAGGTAGAGGATATACCTATAAAGACCATCAAAGCAAGAACTTCTTAACAATATATAATCCAAGAACAGGCAAGACAAATTACTTCTGGATATTTGGTGGAAAAGATGAAGCCAGTCAGGATTTGGTCCAAGGTATTACAGCTGCAGGTGCTTTCTTTGATGAAGTAGCCTTAATGCCTGAGTCGTTTGTTAACCAGGCAACAGGTAGATGTTCTGTTGATGGGTCTAAATATTGGTTTAACTGCAACCCGAGTGGTCCAACCCATTGGTTTAAAAAGAAGTGGATTGACAAATGCAAAAAGAAAAATGCTGTTGTACTTCACTTCACCATGGATGATAACCTTACATTAACTGAAAAGATTAAGAATAGATATAAAAATATGTATTCTGGAATCTTCTTTAAGAGATATATTTTAGGCCTATGGGTCATT
Organism: Cletocamptus dominicanus; assembly: GCA_028565815.1. NCBI lineage: Eukaryota > Metazoa > Arthropoda > Copepoda > Harpacticoida > Cletodidae > Cletocamptus > Cletocamptus dominicanus. The sequence goes on along the minus strand of JAOXNT010042184.1, from coordinate 13,594 downwards.
GCTGAGGGCGTTATTTACGATATGTTCTCAGAAAAGAATATAACAGATGCCCCAGGCTTCACAAAATGGCAATCAGATAGATTATTTATATCAGTTGATTATGGAATACAGAATCCTATGACTTATGGTAAATACGGAGTTAAAAGACTCAACCCATTTGCAAGTAAATACCACTTGTTCGAAAGCTATTACCATAGTGGTAGGGATAGCGGGAAGCAGAAAACAGATGCAGAATATGTGGAAGATATGGAAAAATTCATAGGTGAAGATATAAAAAAAGTTTCTTATATTATAGTTGACCCATCAGCAACAAGTTTTATAGCAGCCTTAAGAAGTCTTAAAAATGAGAAAGGTAAGCCTAAATATAAGATAATCCCAGCAAGGAATAATGTGCTTGATGGAATAACTTTGTTAATGAACCTTTTGGCAAAGACCTTGTTTACAATACACCCGAGCTGCAAGTATGATGAAGAAGAATTTTATTCATACGCTTGGGATGAAGATGCCTTAGAAAGAGGAGAAGAGAAACCTTTAAAAACAAATGACCACTGTATGGATAGAAGCCGTTATGCTGTGCTTACAGATAGTATTCTATTCAGAGGATATAAACCAAAAAGTGGTAGAGGGGGAATGAAGTGATGGAGCCAGTTTTACAGATAAAAGTGAGATTGATGGAAACTGATGCTGTTAAGAATCTTCTTGAAATAGCAGGAGATGCCTTGATGGATGAAAGGATTCCGCCTGAAGTTAGAACTGAATATTCAGAAAGGATAGGAAAGGAGGTAATCGGGAATGAAAGTGAACCAAGAGAATATGAAGAAGTTACTTCTTAATATATTCGAAGAAGGAGCAGAAAGACTTAAAGAAAGAAACGAAATAATAACTTATTATAGCTTCTATAACGGAAAAGCTGAGAGAGAAGAGTATCAAGACCACCCATTTTATCAGGGGCAATCATGGAAGACACCTGAAGGGCTTGATTTCAAGCCAAGTAAGGATGTTAGAAACCATACCAAAAAGCTTATCCAAAAGCAAGGTAGGTTTATGTTTGGTGAAGTGCCTGACCTTTCTTTCAAACCTTTTAAGAAGGAACAAAAGGATGAGGCAGAGGCTAAAAGAATGTTCATTGATACGATACTTGAGGAAATGGACTTTTGGGGAGAGATATACAAAGCCTTCATGGATTCAACAATAGGCAAAAGAGTCCTTATGACTATTATAGCCAATGAAGGAGAACCCGCAGCAGTAAGATTTTACAGAGCAGATTGCTTCAGTTATAAAACAGACCCTTTAAATTACAGGAAAGTTACAGAAGTTATAATTGCTTTTCAAGATGAATCAACAGTCGGTAAGCAATCAGAGGACCAAAGGTGGCTTAAGTATAAATATTATCTTACAGAGGTATCCCAGGTTATGTTAGAAACATCTGTATGGAATGGTAATGGAGAAAAAGTGGAAGAAGAGCAAGCTAGAGACACTGGGTTGAAAAAGCTTCCATGTAGAGTAATATTAAATGGTGGGTTATTAGGTGATGGATTAGGGACTTCAGATGTTTCAGAGTTGATGGACTTGGCAAAAGCATATAATAGGACCTATTCAGATTTTAGAGATGCTCTTAGATTTAAAATGTTCGAACAACCAGTTTTCACCAACGCTTCTGATGAGAGTATTGATGCAATAAGGATACAACCTAATGCAATGATTGACTTGAAAGGCGACCCTGCCTTTCCTGACAAGGAGCCGAAAGCAAGTATGTTATCTTCAACATTCTCCTTCCAAGAAGCTGCAGCAGTGTTCCTTGAAGGTACTAAAAATGATATGTATGAAATTATGGACCAGCCAAAACCAGAAGACATGAAAGACGTTCCTTCTGCGAAGGCAATTAGGTTCATATTTTATGACCTTATGGCAAGGTGCCAAGAAAAATGGAAAGCTTGGATGCCTGCAGTGAAATGGGCAATTAAATATATTATAGAAGCCACCCAAGAGATGAACTTATACCAAGACAAGGTGGGAGTCGGAGCAATACAAACTGAAGGAAGATTAATCATCAACCCAAGATACCCATTACCTGAAGATGAAGATGAAACAAAAGGGCTTGCGATGAGAGAGGTTGAATCAGGCGTAAGGAGTCATAGGTCGTATATTAGGGATTTCTCTGATATAGAAGACGAAGATGGAGAATACAATGAAATCGTCGCAGAGAAGAAAGACTTCACTGAAGCTGAATCTTCACCTATAGATAATTTTAGAATAGATGACCTAAATAATCCTGAAGATGAGTAAGGAGGTATTTATCTATGGGCAGAACTTACCAAGAGGAATTAGCCGATATATACAAGAAGAAAAAGTTGGAATTAGCAAAAATAACTGAGAGGCGGATTATAAGCCTATATGATAATTCTATATTAGATATAGCCAAGAAGCTTGAGAAAGAAAAAAGTGAATTAAAAAGGAGCTTTCTGGAAGGCAGGATGAAGCAGTTATATAATGAATTAGATAAACTTATAAAAGAGTCAACAACGGCAGCAGCTTATATGAGCAATGATTTCAACAAAGAATTGATGGATAGGATAACAAGAAATGCTGGAGTTGCAAATGGCTTCAGCAATCTCTTCAAAGGCGTTCCTTTAAGAACAATTAAAGCAATGGAGAATGGGAGTATATACAGTGATGGGTTAGGCTTAAGCAAGAGGATTTGGGGATATACCCGCTCAAATATATCTAAAGTAGATGAGATTATAAAGCAAGGACTTATCCAGGGAACTTCAGCAAAGGAGCTCGCTCAGATTTTATCAGAACATGTAAACCCAGCAAGTAGGAAAATATGGCCAAGAAAAAAGTTGAAAGAAAAACTCGGGAAAGGATATGCTTATAGCAAGAGCCTAATAGATTATAACGCTATGAGGTTGGCAAGAACTTCAATATCACATGCTTTTAGTCTTAATAATAGATTAGCGTCTGAGAAGAATCCTTTTATAGATGGATTTATCTGGCATTCTGCGGGAGTACATGGAAGGACTTGTAGTATTTGTTCTGAAAGAGAAGGAAAGCATTATGCAGCGAAGGATATGCCATATGACCACCCAAATGGGCTTTGTTGGGAAGAACCCTACATCAAAGAATCTATAGAAGATATAAGCAAGGAGCTGGGAGATTGGGCTAAAGGCGGAACTAACAAAAGGCTGGATGACTGGTGGAATAATCAGGCAGATGGGGCAGAGAAGCCTAAGCCTCAAAAAGTCGGTGAAAAAGATTTTACTCCAAGACCGAAAAAGAGAACTTTTGAAGATATGGAAAGAGGCTTCAGAGATAAAGGAGCTACGACTGATTGGGTTAGGGTTAAACGTTCAATCCAGAAGTCCCCCGAGTTTATTCAAGATTGGTATGAGCAATATGGGAAAAACCTAAGATTTGATGATATAAAAGCAAAGAATGGAGCATGGTATAGTCCAGGTACAAGAGGGATAACTATGCACCTATGGAATGACCGTAAGAATGAAAGAGGGGCTTATTCAACATTTTTCCATGAATTTGGGCATATGCTTGACCATCAGACTAAAAAAGGAACTATTTTAAGTAAAGACCCAAGATTCATAAAAGCTATAAAAGAAGACTACCAAGACAAGTTGAATTCAGGACTTCTTAAGAATAAGTCTAAGACATTTATCAATAGGGAATTGACTGAGATGCTGAGAGATGATGGCGACCTTGCTTCAGGCGTTCAAGATATATATAGTGGATTGACTTTAAATAAAGTAAGACCAGGATGGGGGCATTCAACGTCTTACTGGAAGAGAGGAAACACTGACCATGAAATAGCAAGTGAAGCTTTTGCCCATATGAGTAGTGGATTCACCAACCCAGATAGACTTGAATATATGAAAAAATGGTTCCCTAAATCATGTGATGCCTTTGAAGAGATAATAAAGGAAAATTTAAAATAAACCCATTATTTTAGTTGATTAATCCAATGTTTTGGTGTTATAATATAAGAAGGAGGTGTATTAATATGACTTCAGGTGAATTTTATAAGAAGTTTGATGAGTACTATGAGAAGTTTGGAAAAGTCTTTCCAGCGACTGAATACGACCTACCGAAAGATGAAGCGATACAATTGATGGACAAGTGTATAAAGACAAATAAGACAGCTGAGAAGCTTAAACCTTTAAAGAAAAATCGAATATATTAGCCATAGGCAACTTAAAACACTTTGGAACTTGCAAACCAAAGTGTTTTTTGTATATAAAAGGAAAAACGGCTTTGCTGCAGCCTTTCTCACAAAGGTAAAAGAGGCATCTTATACCATAAGACCTGTGCACATGGCAGTGAGAGAGATGCTGTTTTTCAAAGGTCTCGCCTCAGCCTAATAATTGGGGCGTAAAACATTAACTAAATTCGGGCGAGACCCCCGTAAAACTAGAGGAGGTACTGAGAATGAAAGAAAAGTTAATAGCAATGTTAAAAGCAGCTGGTGTTAGTGGAGCAGAAAAAGTGGCAGAAGAAATGATGAAAGATTCTATAAATGGAAAGATTTTAATTGATGATGGAAAGGATAACGTGTTCGTTCCAAAATCAAGGTTGGATTCAGAAATAGACAAAAAGAAAAAGATGAAAGATTCTTTAGATACAGCTACCCAAACAATCAAAGACCTTGAAAAAGACATCAAGGGCAATGCGGAAGCACTTAAGAAGGTTGAAGAGTATAAGACAGCTGCAGAAAAAGCTGAGAAAGACCTTGAAACATTTACGAGAAACCAAGCTATAAGTGAAGCTATAAATAGTTTTGAGAGTAAACCACATGATATATCTGCAGTTTTGGCTTTGTTAGACCAAGACGCAGTCGTTGTGAAAGATGGTAAAGTTTTAGGGCTTGAAGAACAACTTAAGAAGATGGCAACAGAAAAAGCTTTCTTATTTAAAACTGAAGAAGGCGAAGGAGCTGGAAAAGGAACTGGAAACCCAGGAAATCCAGGAGCAGGCGCTGGTGTTGGTGGAGCAGGAAAATATGGAGGAAGCAAAGAAAGCGTTGGAAGTATACTTGGAAAGCAAATGACTCAAGTTTCGACCTCTCCAAAAACAAGCTTCTTTAATTAAGCAATAAGGGGATACCCTTAAGCATTAAATATATTTATTATAAGGAGGAATTGGTTATGAAATTTGTAAAAACTGATTTTGGGAATAATATAGAAGTTCTTAAGTTCCCAGACCATTATGTAGCATTAGCAGTTACAGTTGATAATTCTGGAATAGTTGCTAATTCAGAAGGTAAGAAGATTGTAAAAGCTGGAACAATCGTAAAAGGAAAGACATCCAGTGCTTTGGGAGGAATAGACCAATACGTTGTTGCTGATAATACAGCGGCAGCTGAAGGCGTTCTTTTAACGGATGTTGATGTAACTTATGGACCAGCAAGTGGGGCTATGATTATACATGGATTCCTTGATTTAGATAAAGTTACAGCAGCCAATGGAGTAGAGCCAAGCACTGAAGCAAAAAACGCACTTAATATGATTAAATTCATAAAATAAATTACCAAAGGAGGAAATGACATGCCTACAATTTTTGATTACGTAAATGCTACGGAAGTAGCTAATTATTACACTGACTCGCCTTATAACCAAATGAGTTATTTAGGTGAGGAATTATTCCCAGCGAGGAAACAAGTTGGTTTAGACCTTTCTTGGATAAAAGGGTCAAATGGTTTGCCAGTAATGCTTAAGCCTTCTGCTTTTGACTCAAAGGCTACATTGAGAGATAGAGCAGGATTCAGCAGGGTGCTTACTGAAATGCCTTTCTTTAGAGAGGCAATGAGGATTGGAGAAAGAGATAGACAAGAATTAAATAAGTTTTTAGCTGGGAATAATGTTGATATGATTCAACCTATCCTAACAAATATTTATGATGATGCTGGAAACCTTGTTGAAAGCTCAAAAGTGTCTGCAGAGATAATGAGGATGCAACTTGTATCTGATGGTAGGATAAATATAACTGATAATAGAATGTCTTATGAGTATGACTACCAGTTGCCAGATAATAGAAAGGTGACACTAACAGGAGGCGACCAATGGGACGATGTAAACGCCCCAGTCATAGACCAGATTCAAGCATGGCAAGACCTTGTTGAAGAAGAAACTGGAGAGAGACCAACAAGAATGCTTTCCAATAGAGACACTTTTAAGAAGCTGAGAAAAAATAACGTTATTAAAAACTTCGCGTACCCAGGGCAAGACCCAGGAAAATTAAACTTAACAGATATTGATGTAAAAAGAGTTCTTTTAGATGTATTAGGCCTATCGATAGCTATATACTCTAAGAAGTATAAAGATAAAGATGGGAAAGCTAAATATTTCTACCCAAGTGACAAAGTTACTTTGCTACCTTCTTCAGCAATTGGTAACACTTGGTATGGGACAACTCCTGAAGAGTCTGACTTGATGGGCGGAGCAACTGATGCTGAAGTTAGAATAGTGAACACTGGGGTCGCTTTAACAACAGTTAAAGAAGCTCACCCAGTAAACGTTCAAACAATCGTCTCAGGAATCTTCCTACCATCAGGAGAGAATATTGATAATATCTTTATAGCAACAGTGGGATAAAAAAGAGATAAGGGCGTAATGCCCTTATTTTAGAATATAAGGAGGTGTTATACATTTATGGCTAGAAATAAAGTTCTTGAAAAAGCTCAAGCAGAGTCTGAGGATATAAAGGTTGATGCTCTCCCTGAGGAAGAAAAGGAAACAATTAAGATTCAACTATTTACTCAAGGCTATAATACTCAATATGGGGGAGTCTTAAAGAAAGGGACTGTTCTTGAGATTCCTGAGGAACAGTTTTCGAGATGGGAAAACACAGCTGTTGAACTTGAAGATTAAAAATGATATATAACCAAGAATAGATGAAAGAGGTCGGTGGATATGACAGATGTTGAAAGATTGAAAAGGTATTTGCTTGAAGCCGACTTTCCATATTTTGAAGATTCCGACTTGGAAACCTTGTTGGAACTGCATGGTGGGAATGTCGGTGAAGCAGCCTTCGATGGATGTATGCAGAAAGCCCAAGATGACTCAATTAAGCTTGGTCCTATACAGATAAAGTCAAATGAAAAGTTTTGGCTAAGAAGAGCATCTATGGTCAAAGGTATGGAATATAGGTATCAGAAATCTAAGGGAAAAGTCAAAGGAAGTAGGGTGAGAACAGCAAGGAGGTATGATGAATGGCCATAAGTAGAAGAAAGCTTAGAGGCCAAATTAAAAGAGCTATTGCTCAACTGCCTCAAGAAATAAGCCTCAAAAGAGTTGTTAAGGTAGGTCCAGAGGAAGATTATGAGGAACATGAGATACCTGTTGCCACTTTTGATTCATTCCTTGATAGAAGTGAATCGAAGATGAAACAAGACAAACAGCTCGAAGATGTAGAAGGAAAGGTTGATATAGTTGCCCAAATAGGAATGTTGGTTGTGTGGGAAGAATCCTTTGAGATAAAACCTTATGATTACTTTATATTAGATGGACTTAAGCATGTAATAACTTACCCAAAGAATAACTACAATATTTACTGGGATTGTGATGTAGAGGTGGTTATGAATGGCTAATTCATTTGAATTTAATATAAGCGGGGTCTTAAGAAGGCTTGACCAATATAGTGATAGGATGATGGCAGGTTTGGGATTATACGGAGAGACCGTCGCACGCAAGCTTGAATCTTATGCCAAGGCAAATAGACCTTGGGAAGATAGAACAGCCCATGCGAAGCAATCTATAAGAGGCACAAGTTGGAGAGAAGGAAAAGATTTGGTTATTCAGCTGTCAGGCGGCATGGATTACTCGCCGTATTTGGAATTTGCGATGAATAAAAAATACGCCATTTTATACCCTACAATACAGAGGCATGAGTCAGAAATCTTAAGAGGGCTTCAGAATATCATGAGGTGATTATATGGTGATAAGAATTAAAAATAAGTTAAAAGCAGATGGGATAGAAGCCCATCTACCTCATATGGCTGAAGGAAAATGTAAGAAACCATATGCTGTTGTTATAGATAATGGTCAAGCAGGGGCGGGGAATGATTATTTAGGGAAAAAGAGGATTGAGATTTTAACATATGTCCCAAAGAATAAATACGCCCAACTTGCGACCTTCAAGGAACAAATAAAGGAAAGCCTAAAAGATGAGGATTATTTAAGAAGAACTGGAGAGGAACAACAAATAATTTATTTAGAGAATATTGAAGGCTATATGTCTTCTATTGGATATACAATATCTAAGATATTATAAGGAGGAATGAAGCATGGGATTAGAATTTGCAGATGGAAAACCATTGGTTGATATTGTACTTGGGCAAGCCGTTACGTATCAGTCAGATGGTGTAACAGTTGATGAAACATTAAACTTCAAGACAGCAAGTGAAGCTGATGTTGAACCAGCAGTTTCAGAAGGAGAGGAAAATATATTGAGAGTTAAGAATACGATTCTTGCAATCAATAGAACTGAAGATATAGTTACAGGTTATAATTTAACCTTAACAAGCAATGAGCTTATAATCCAGATGCTTGCTTTAGTCGATGGGGGAGAATTACAGTATGAAACACCAGGCGATGATACAAGTCCTATAATAGGATATAAAGCACCAACGCCTGGAACAACTGTGGTGAGAAAGGCTTTTGACTTGGTTCTTTACTCTGCTGAGAAGGACACTGGGGGAGATATAGTTGGATACGTTAAATTTGTCTTTAAGAATACAAAAGGTTCACCAGTTAAATATTCACTTAAAGACGGGGAATTCTTTGTACCTGAGATGGCTTTAAGAAGTAGACCGAAACCGACTCAAGTACCCGTTGAGATTGAGTTCATTGACTCATTACCAACATCTTAAGCCAAGGAAGGGTTTACGCCCTTCCAAATAAAAATACAAGGAGGAATACAAATGGCTGTTGTAAATTTAAAGGAATTAAAAATTGGAAAGGAAATAGCAATCCCAGACTTTGATGGGGATGGCGAGATAAATGTTATATTAAAAAGACCTTCAATACTATCTTTAGCATCAAAAGGAGTTATACCAAACGGATTATTGTCGGCTGCTCACAAAGTATTTACTGAACAGGTGGATGAATCTGTTGATTTTAGCCAAATTGGTGAAGTTATGGAAGTTATAGCTAAATCAGCTTTGGTAGAACCTAAGTATGAGGAATTTATAGAACTGGGATTTGAGTTAACAGATGACCAAGTGAGCCATATATTCACTTATGTGCAAGGCGGTGTGAAAGCACTTCAGAAATTTCGTAATGAGCAGTCAAGTGATGAGGATAATCAACTTAGCTCAGAAGTATAATAGAATGCCATCAGAAGTCCTTGGATGCGATGATGAGTTTACGGCGTTTTGTTTTGATGAGGCTTGTATGTTTATAACAAGAAAGCTTGAGGATAAGAAAAGACCAAAATGGGTGGAACCTGAAATTCTTAAGCGTAAAAATTCAAAAGGTAATTCAGAACTGATTGAATTATTTAAGAGGAACAATGAAATATTTAAAGGAAAGTAGGTGATAAATATGGCATTTGATGCTGGTACAGTTGTTGCTAGGCTTACTTTAAATACTAGAGCATTTACAAGTGGTATATCTGATGCTCAAAGAGCAATGCAAGAGATGGAAGGCGAGGCGACTGGTCTCCGTGGGAGAATGGGAAGACTTGGTTTAGGAATGACGAAAGTCGGAAAAGGTATGACCTTGGGTGTAACAGCCCCACTGGTCGGGCTTGGAACTGCAGCTGTAAAAACAGCAGCGGACTTTGATTCCAGCATGGCTAAAGTTAAAGCTGTAACTGGGGCAACTGATAATGATTTCGATAAGCTACGCCAATCAGCAAAAAAATTAGGCTCAACGACAGCTTTTTCTGCTTCTGAAGCAGCTGAGGGAATGGAATATTTAGGTATGGCAGGCTATGATACAAACCAAATTATCGAAGCGATGCCTGGATTGCTGGACTTAGCCGCAGCTTCTGGAAGTGATTTGGGAACAACTTCAGATATTGTTTCCGATTCAATGACAGCCTTTGGGTTATCTGCTGACAACACTTCACATTTTGCGGATATGGTTGCGAAAGCATCTTCATCAGCGAATACGAATGTTGAATTATTAGGGGAATCCTTCAAATACGCTGCCCCTGTAGCTAAATCATTCGGTTTGACTGCTGAAGAAACTACGACTGCATTGTCCTTGATGGCCAATTCTGGGATTAAAGGGAGTCAAGCTGGAACAACCTTAAGAGGCGCATTGACAAGGATGATAAAGCCTTCAAAAGATGCTGCATTTTTAATGGATGAACTTGGAATTAAGATAGCAGATGCTGAAGGCAACATGCTTCCTTTCCAAGAAGTTATGGGAAGTGTAAGAAACGGTTTCAGCTCCTTAACGGAAGAACAGAGAAATCACGCAGCGTCTGTAATATTTGGACAAGAAGCCTTATCAGGAATGCTTGCTGTAATTAATACATCAGATGAAGACTTCAAGGCATTTAATGAAAGCCTAACATTCTCAGATGGGCAGGCTAAGAAGATGGCTGAGACGATGCAAAATAACTTGAATGGGTCTATAACTCAACTTAAGTCTGCTTTAGAAGGTTTAGTTATATCCATAGGCGAAAGACTTGTTCCAATAATTATAGCCGCAACCCAAAAAATTAATGCTTGGGTGACTTGGTTTAACAACTTAAGCGAGTCCCAAAAGGATGTAATCGTAAAAATTGGCTTAGTCGTCGCAGCCATTGGACCAATGCTCTTGGTTTTCGGAAAGATTATCGGAGTTGTAACTCAAGTAAGTGGTTTGTTTGGAACATTAACAGGCTTATTAGGAGGGGCTTCTGCAGCAGCGGGTGGGGTTACAGCAAGCTCTGGAATCCTTAGCGGTGCACTTACGGCTTTGACTGGTCCAGTAGGAGTGGTTATTGCGGCAGTTACTTCATTGATAGCAATTTTCGTATCCTTGTACAAGACGAATGAAGAATTCAGAGAAAAGGTCAACGCTTTATGGGAAGATATAAAAGAAAGCTTACGTTCTATATGGGAAGGAATCAAAGAAATCGGGATGGCTACATTCAACCTTTTACGAGCCTTTTGGGAAAGCTGGGGCTCATCTATAACGAGTTTATTCATGGTAATCTTCGACCAAGTGGCTTCTATAATTAGAGCAGCTTTGGGCGTAATTCAAGGGATAATTAATGTAGCTATGGGTTTAATAACAGGCGATTGGGAAAGGACTTGGACTGGTGTTAAGACCATTCTTGAGAGTGTTTGGAAACTTATAAAAGGAATAATTGAAAAAGCTTTAAAATTGATTTACACTGTAATTATGAAGACTTTAGGGAAAATAAATGATATTTGGAGACGTCTTTGGAATAAAGTGTTTAGGACAATTAAGGGCGTTTGGGATAAAATCAATGACTTTGTGAAAGATGCTCTGAAAAATCTTGTCCGAGGTATAAAGGATTCGTCTGGCGGTTTTGAAAAAGTTGGAAGAAGGCTCTTCGAATCTGTTTGGAAGGGCATGAAGGGCATCTGGAGCAGCATTAGCAGATGGGTCTTTAAAAAAATTAGATGGCTTAGCGACAAACTTGCTTTCTGGAGAAGGTCTCAAGGCGAGATGGCTTCAGGTAGTAAGAGACATGCAATGGGAGTATATAACTCAAGCGGGGGCTATACAGCACTTGTTGGGGAGAATGGTCCAGAGCTTCTGACAGTCCCAAGAGGCGCAAGCATAACGCCTCACGGAAGATTGAAGCAAACCTTGGGAGGAAATAAAGGCGGACAAGGTGATTTCAATTTAAGCATCGCACAGTTCAACAATTACTCAGAGAAGGATATTGAACAACTTGCTTACGAACTTGAGTATTATAGACAACGTGTTAAAATAAGTAAAGGAGGTATTGGGTAATATGTATGATTTTGCTTTTAATGGGGTTACGGGGAGGTCTATGGGGGTTCTTGTTATAGCCCCTATCCCTATAATTAAACCTGCGGAAAAAGTTGAGCTTAAGGAAGTTCCTGGGAGAAGTGGCTTTATAACGTACCGTGAAGGAGCTTATGAATCATTTGATTTACCTATAGAATGTGCGATAGATGGATTAGATGATACAGATTTAAATCAAAAAGCTAGGATTCTAAACAATTGGCTTAAAAGAGGGCTTGGTCGATTGACTGTAAGCAACCAGCCTGATAGGTCATATGAAGCTATAATGGCGAATAAGATTGAGATAACTCCAGAGATATTGGCACTGGGTCAGTTCCTTTTATTGTTTAGGTGTAAACCTTTGGCAAAAGCTGGAGATGAAGTACCTCTTGAGTTTGACTTCACCTTGCCTTTTACGCCTACGTGGTCAGGTGAGTTGGTAATAGATGACCAAGATACAGCTAATATAACATATGAGGGTTTTTGGGGAGAAGCTCCATTTAATGGGGCTGTCAATGACTCCATCTACTACTCGAGCTCATCAGAGGCTGCGTATCAAATACCATTCACTGGAAATTACTTCCGTATATCAGCGGTTGTAAACAATTGGTATACGACTGCTGATGTATTCTTAGATGGGGTTAAAGTAGGTCAGATGGATTTATACAGCGAGGCAGCTGGGATTATGGATGTCTTTGAAAAAAGTGATTTTGAGTATGGGCCACATACCTTAAGAGTAGAGCATAGCGGAGCAGATGGCTCAGCAATTTCTCTTGATGCTATAATCTTTAAGACATATGACTTGGAAGAAGGGCGTGGGACTTTCGATTTCACCGTTGAGAATCTTGGTGACTTAGATTCCAAACCTGAGTTTCAGATAACTTCGAGGTCTGACTTCTCTATAAGAAGTTTGACCACTGGTGAGGTTATGACGTACCATGGAATTCCAGAGGGTGTCGTAACAATCGATTCAGAAAACATGGAAGTTCACATAGATGGGGATTTGAAGAACACCTTGACTGAAGGTTCTTTCATAACGTTAAAACCAGGCGTAAATAACATAAGAATTGAAGGGAAAGTTACTCACGTTAAAGTAACGCCAAACAGTTATCTTATTTAGGAGGTGGGTATGTGATTTGGCTTTATGAAAAAGAGGATGAATCAAAAGTTTTTGAAAGAAATGGGATAGCCTTGAAGGATTGCCTTGAGGCTTCAATGGTAAAAGAAATAAATGGTTTATATGAAGTTGAGATTATATATCCTATTGAGGGGCGAGCTTATAAATACCTTAAAAAGTGGAATCTTATAAAAGCAAAAGGTCAGTTGTTTAGGATATATTCCATAAGAAAGAGAGATAGTCAGAAGGCTGCTTCAGTCCTTGCAAGACATATTTTCTATGACTTATTCTTTGAAGATGTTCCGATTTATGAGGTAGAGGAAGTAAGCCCTTACGAGGCTTTTTCAAGCTTGCTAACTGGTAATGTAGGAAGTAAATTCTCAGGGACTTCTGATATCGGCACCTTTTTAAGTCTTTCTGGTAGGGAGACGAACAAGGTTGACCTTATCTTTAAGATGCTTGAGGCTATCGGAGAGGGCGAGTTGTATAGAGATAATTATAATATAGCCATAAAGAGACGATTAGGTTCTGACAA
>JAOXNT010039966.1:0-17651 GCA_028565815.1 Cletocamptus dominicanus | reverse complement strand
GACCCAAATAACGCAATAACCTTTACATGATGTTTTTTACAAGCTGCTACAATGTCTTTAAGGTTATTTTGAATCAAATCAATCATAGCTTAAAGATACATGAAAACTCAAACAACCCTTTTGTGTCTAGCCCCGAAGGGGCGGCATAACACAGCTCAAATTTCCTCAAGCACTGTTTACAGTCGTGCTTTATGTTTTTGGGCGCTCCATCTGCCTTTGGCAGCTGGCGGGCTTTGCAGGGGTTCCGTGCCGGCATAGCCGCCACCCCTGCGGGCCCTTACAATCCCTAGCGCGGGGGCTAGATAGATAAAAATGCCATACATCTAGGCTCTTTATTGTGGCACGTTTAGCGTGCAGCAAATTATCATAAATAGGGACTTTGCGGGTTTTTAAATCCCCAATCTTTTCAGCCCTGAAGGGGCGGCATAACATAGCAGGCGCAACACAGTTGCGCCTGCCCGCCGTGCAGCCCACAGGCCGGGCGCCATGGTTGGCCCGCAGGGCGCTTGTGCCCAGAGGGAAACACAGCGGGCTGCGGAGTAGCCAACCGCAAAGCCCGGGCGAGGACTAGCGGCGGTCATAAAAACACCTAAACGAAGGTGGCCATAGGATGCCGAATTGAAAAAACTACGCTACATTAACGCTCGAAAACCCAGCGGCTTAATGAAGAGAGAAAAACCCCATATTACGCAAGCAGCGGTTGAGCGTTTTACCAAAGGGCTAATGCAATGGCATAAAGCGGAAAACCGCCGGGCCTTGCCGTGGAAAGAGGAGAAAAACCCGTATAAAATTTGGCTTAGTGAAATTATGCTTCAGCAGACGCGGGCAGCCCAAGGCAAGCCCTATTACCAGCGGTTTGTGCGGCGTTTTCCTTCGGTGGAAGAATTGGCTAAGGCAGATAGGGCCCAGGTTTTGAAACACTGGGAGGGTTTGGGGTATTACCGAAGGGCGCACCACCTGCACGAAGCGGCGCAGCAAATGGTAAACGAGTCGGGTGGGGTTTTTCCTTCTACGTACAACGATATTCTTTCGCTAAAGGGGGTTGGTCCGTACTCTGCTGCAGCTATTGCATCGTTTGCGTTTAATTTGCCTCATGCTGTTGTAGATGGCAATGTGGTTCGTGTGCTTAGCCGGGTTTTTGGGCTGGATGTTGGTTACGTTAAGGCGGCCGATAAAAAGCGGTACAGCCAACTGGCTCAGCGATGTTTGGCAAAGGATGCTCCTGGGGTTTACAACCAGGCCATTATGGATTTTGGGGCTACGGTTTGCAAGCCCAAGGCACCGCTTTGCAAGAGCTGCCCAATGCAAGCGAACTGTGTGGCCCTTGCCACCGATAGAGTGGCGCTTCTGCCCCCTGCAAAGCCTACAAAAAAGAAAAAGCGCCGCAAGCTTTCGTATTTAATTTGCTACGATGCTACCCATGTTTGGCTTACGCAGCGCACTACAGACGACATTTGGAAAGGCCTCTACCAGTTTGTTTTAGATGAGGAGGGTGCGAATTTTTCGCATTTGGATTTAGATGAGGAAGATGCAAACCGCATAAAAAAGATACGAAAGGTGTATAGGCAAACCTTAAGCCACCAAGAGATTGAGGCGCGGTTTTACCGTTTGCCGTTCCAGGCTTTGCCTAAACCAAAGCGTGGAATTCTTGCTGTTTCGTGGAAAAAAATAAGTACCTTTGCCTATCCCCGAATTATTCATAGTTTTTTAACGAGTAATGCGTATTTTCGAAAATACATGCAAGAATAACCCATGGTAAACAAAGTAACATTGATAGGGCGCTTAGGCAAAGATCCAGAGGTTCGTCGTTTTGACGGAAATTCGGCCAAGGCAGAGTTTCCGCTAGCCACAAGCGAGAGTTATACCAACCGAGAAGGCCAGCGCGTAGAGAACACCGAATGGCACAACATTGCCATTTGGCGTCCGGGTTTGGTAGATGTAGCCGAAAAATATTTGCGCAAGGGCAGTTTGGTTTATATTGAAGGAAAACTGCGCACGCGCAATTGGGAAGACCAAAACGGCGTTCGTAAGTATATGACCGAAATTATTGTAGATAATTTTAGAATGCTCGATTCGCGTAGCGACCGCCAAGAGTCTAACAGCGGCGGTGGATACCAAGGGCAATCTGGCCAGCAGAATGCGCCGGCAAAAGAAGAAAAATCCTCTGTAAACGAGGGCAACCAAGACGAATTAGATGACGACTTACCGTTCTAAAACAGGTTGCATATTGTTCACGAAACGGAACGATCTTGGAAAGTGAATCCATCCCCCCGGATGTCGCAAGTAGCCGATTATTGTTGCAGGTGGCAGCCCTTCGTTTAAAAAAGGTTCTTAGCAAGGCCATACCTACAACAGCTTTACGCGCAAGAGGTGTGCGCCAAATGGCTATGCCTTGGTTTGCGCTATCGCTTTTTGTACAACCGTTAGATTTACCCATTGCGGCTGGCGCTGGTTTGGTTTTGGTGTTATTGGTGCTTTCGGGTATTATTTCGGGTTCGGAAATTGCATTTTTTTCCTTGGGCCCAAAACAGCTTCGCGAATTGGCCGAATCGGAAGATGAAACCGACGGCATAGTGCTCCAGCTTTTGGAGCGTCCGCGCCTTCTGCTTTCCACCATTTTAGTGGCCAATAATTTTGTTAATATCGCCATTACCATCATTATGTTTTATTTGGTGCGCTCGGTGGTAGATTTTAAGCAATTTGGCAATGAAGCTCTTTGGGAATTGATTATTACGGCAGCCATAGTAACGCCCATATTGGTGTTGTTTGGCGAGAATACGCCCAAGGTTTACGCCAACCAAAACAACTTAGGTTTGGCCCGCTTTACCGCGCGCTTTCTTCGCTTTTTGCGTAGCTTGTTCTACCCCATTGGTATTTTGCTGGTAAAGGCTGGTATGTTTTTCGAAAACCGCTTTGAGCGCAAAGCCGCCGATATTGACTACAGCGAAATAGAAAAGGCCATAGAAATTAGCGCCGACAAAGATGCTACCGTACACGATATGGCTATTTTAAAAGGCATTATTCACTTGGGCGATACAGCGGCCCGCCAAATTATGCAGCCGCGCCTAGAGATGGAAGCGCTAGATAATGCTTGGGCGTTTCCACAGGTTCTGGCCAAGATTAGGGAGACGGGTTTTTCGCGCTTTCCGGTGTACCACGAAACCATAGATAATATTGAGGGTGTTCTTTATGCAAAGGATTTGCTCTACCATTTAGATAAGGACGAAGATTTTGCTTGGCAAGAACTGATGCGCGAAGCTAGCTTTGTGCCAGAAACCAAGAAAATTGACGATTTGCTGCGCGAAATTCAAGCCTCTAGAAAGCATTTGGTTATTGTGGTAGATGAATATGGCGGCACCCAGGGCTTGGTAACCTTAGAGGATATTCTAGAAGAGGTAGTAGGTGATATTCAAGATGAGTTTGACGATGAATCGCTAGATTTACCCTTTAGAAAGCTAGATAAAAACAACTACATTTTAGAGGCCAAAACCACGTTGCACGATGTGTGCAAATACTTGGATATTGATTCGTCTACCTTCGAGGCCGTGCAGGGCGAAGCCGATTCGCTGGGTGGTTTGGTGCTCGAGTTAACGGGGCGTATTCCGCAAAAAGGCGATCGCGTATCGTTCGAAAATTATGAATTTGTAGTTTTAGATATGGAGGTTAACCGCCTGCTGACCATTAAGTTAACCATTCACCCTAAAATGGATTCGGAATGATGAGGTTCCTTCTTGTTTTACTACCCGCTTTGCTGCTGGCCGCCTGCAAGCCCGATATTGCACCTAAGCCCAAGGCCTATCCGCGGGTGTTTCTTCCAGAAAAAGCATACACCGAATACAGGGCTGCAGATTGTCCGTATCAGTTTGATTTACCCGTGTATGCCGAAATAGAGCGCGATTCTTTTTTCTTTGAAGATTCTATAGTAAACCAGTGCTGGATAAACATCTTGATGCCAGATTTAAACGGAACCATTCATCTTTCGTACAAGGAAATTGGCCGCGATATTACCTTGGCAGAAGCCCAGGAAGATGCGCATAAAATGACTTACCACCACAGCAAGCGAGCCGATTATATTGACGAGAGCAACATAAAAAACAAAAACGGCGTAGAGGGTTTGCTCTACGAGGTTGGGGGCGATGCCGCCTCGGCGGTTCAATTTTACTTAACCGATTACGAAGAACACTACGTGCGGGGCGCCTTGTATTTTAAGGCCGAAGCAAACGCCGATTCGCTGGCCCCTGTGGTGGCGTTTGTAAAGCAAGATGTTTTCCGCCTTTTTGAAACCTGGGATTGGCAAACCGAAGAGTAGGGTTTAGGCTTTCTTTTTATCTTTTTCTTTCTGCGCTTTGCGCCAACGCGATGGCGTGGTTTGGGTAAACTGCTTAAAAATGCTGTTAAAGCTAGATTTGCTGTTAAACCCACTATCAAAAGCAATAGCCACAATGGTAAGCTGCTCGTTTTTGGGGTCTAGCAAACGCTCTTGTACCTCGGCCACCCGGTATTGATTTACAAAGTGAAAGAAATTCATGCCCAAGTGCTCGTTGAGCAACTCGGTTAAATGGTGGCGTGGAATATCTATTTCGCGAGCCAGTTCTAGTACCGTAAGCTCTGGGTTTAAGTAGGGCTTATCCTTTTCCATTTTTTGGTTTAGGCGCTCTATTAAAACCGGCACGTTCTCTTCCGAAACAAAGTTGGTTTTTTCCTTTTCCTCTTCGGGCAAAGCCTCTTCCTCCTCTTCTTCCTCTGGCACATCGTGCTCTTTTATGGTCTGCTGCCGAACCCCAAAATAGGCCACGGCAAAGGTCAGTAGAACCAAGCCGGTATCGCTAATCATTCGCAGGTCTATCTTAACCTCTTGTTTAAACAACCCTACTATACCCAAAATGAGCTGCAATAGAAATACAATAACCAAGAGGGCGGCCACAAAGTAAATCCATATCATTTTATTGCGTATGGTTACATACGAGAAATGATCTCTAATGTGGCTTCTAAAGCGCAGCACCAGGTAAATGGTCATGCCCGAGTAATACAAGGCACTAAGCATAAAGAGGGAACCATGCACCACGCGAATAGAGTTGGGTTGGTTCTCTTGCAAGGTCTTGTAAAACAGCAAGTAAACGGTAGAAAGCAAAAGAAAAGGC
The DNA here is from genome assembly GCA_028565815.1 of Cletocamptus dominicanus. NCBI lineage: Eukaryota > Metazoa > Arthropoda > Copepoda > Harpacticoida > Cletodidae > Cletocamptus > Cletocamptus dominicanus. The sequence goes on along the minus strand of JAOXNT010039966.1, from coordinate 12,510 downwards.
ACAAAGTGCAATAGATCGCGGCGCTTAAAGCGGGGCGAATAAATAAGGTATTTGGTGTAGAGAAACAAGAACGGCCCAAGGGTGTAGGGCAAAAGGAGGTTGGCAAAGTTTAAATCTAGAATAGGAAACTCGCTCCACCAGATTAGAACACCCATTTTAGCCGCAATAACCAAAAGCCAAGCAAACATAATGTAGTGTTCGGCTTGCTTGCGCAGACGGGTAATAATGATAAAAGCCGCAAAAAGAGCCTGCGAAAGGCCAATATAGTACAAAGGTTCTGCCATGTAAACGTTAGTCTATGGGTTCAAAAAAACCGGTTTGTCTGTTTTTCTGCACCTTATTCCAACGAAAATGATTGCCATTCATTGCAATGTACACGCCATGCGAAAGCGTATAGGCATAAGCAAAGGCACTCCCTAGGTTAAAAAGCGCATCGGTAGCCCCAAAGCGATAGGGTATCATGGCGCCGGTTAACACAATGGTTTTAGGCAGTTTCATCTGGGCCAAATAACGCGCCGTTTCGGTTATGGTGTCGGTACCGTGGGTAATTAAAATATCCTCTTCCATACATTCCGAGCAGTTTCGGCCAATAATAGCGCGGTCGGCATCGGTCATTTCCAAACTATCAATAAGCATAAGCGTACGAATAGAATACGGCACTGTACAGCGCCCCGCCTCTAATATTTCGGGCACGTGGGTTTGCTTAAACACCAAATCGCCCGTAAGCATGTTGTATTCTTTGTCGAACGTTCCTCCGGTAACCAGAATTCGAATAGCCATAGGTCTCGAATTTTTGCGAAGGTAGTTTTTTTATTTAGCACGCTTGTAACAGAGCCGCTATAAACCCAATTGAGTTTCTTTTGTAGTGCTATCATTTTTTTGTGCCGCTGCTAGTCCTCGGCCAGGCCTTGCTGGGCACCGTGCACGCCCCGCTTGTGTTCCCCTCTGGTTACAAAGCGTTGCGGCGTGCCCAGAGCAGGCCTGTCCTTGCGGGCTGAGCAGCGGTTAGTTGGGCACGGCCTTCGGCCGTGCCCAACTAATGTGGCTGTTGCACAATTGATTTGGTAATAGTATTCGCCGCCTGAAGGAAGTTTAAAAGCGCAGTAACCTAATGGTTATGAGTATTTTAATTTTCAAAAAGGAAGAAAATTGAAGCCAAATCAATGTCGAAATTAAACTGTTTCGAGTTGGGCAACAGCCATTAATGGCATAGCGTATAATTAGAGAAGGTAAATAATAGACTATTAAAGAAAGCTACCTACACGTGAATACTGCTTCGAATTGCGTTTCTATTAACTTTTTTGCTAGGTGGAGTAAAAAATGTAATTTTGACGTAATAGAGCTCTTGGCGACGTATTCTCAATTCCTTATATTATAGCGAGAATGCCAACCCTAGAGCTTTTTTATTTATAGCCTATGAACAAGAAAACTGCAATATTGGTAGATGGCGCATTTTTTCTAAAAAGGTATCGCTCCATTAAGAAAATTAAAACCCTTGACCTGGTAAAAACAGCAAATGACCTATGGGAAATGTGTCTTAGACATTTAACTCAAGCAAAAAAAGAAACCTATGACCTATATAGGATTTTCTATTATGACTGCTTGCCCTACAATAAAAAACAACATAATCCAGTTACGGGAAAAGCCATTGATTTTGCTAAAACAGATCAATATAAATTTCAAGTGGCTTTTTTTGAAGAATTGAAAAAGAAACGCAAAGTTGCCCTTAGGCTAGGTGTTCTAGAAGACAATAAGCGTTGGATATTAAAACCTTCAAAGACCAAGGATTTACTATCTAAGAAGATACGTGTTGATGACTTATCAGAAGGTGATGTACAGTTTGACTTTACTCAAAAACGAGTTGATATAAAAATTGGACTTGATATAGCCTCAATGGCTCTAAAAAAACAAGTGGAACAACTAATACTAGTATCGGGAGATAGTGATTTTGTGCCTGCATCTAAACTGGCAAGGCGAGAAGGAATAGATTTTTTGCTTGACCCTATGTGGAATCCGATTAAGCCCCATTTGTTCGAACACATTGATGGTCTTATTTCTAAAATAAAGAAACCAGCTAAGTAAGCTCTCCCGGTTGGAACAAGTGCCAACCGGGGAAACCCGCCGCTCAGCCCACAGCCCGGCCTGCGTAAACCACACCGCAGCAGCGTTTGCCCTGAGGAAAAACCGTTGGGGCGGTAAGGTGGTTTACAAGGGTGGGCGCGGACTAGCGGCGGCAGATAGACAAAATGAAACAAACATGGGTTTTATCTCGTATAAAAAAGCTACAAAGGAGATAATTCGGTTTATGAGGGTTTTGCTTGCGATGGTATGTAGTTTAGGTTTGGTTTTGCTTTTTGCCAAGGTTTCTTTGGGGAATGAAAACGAAAAGCCGTGTTTTGGTGAGGGCTTTACGAAAGTAGAGATACCTACAGGTAGCGAGTTACTATTTGAAGTAGAGAAGGTTGGCGATGTGTTAACCTTACCCGTTTTTGCTGATTACGATTACGTATACCTGCGAATAACCAATGTTTACGGAAAGGCCTTAGATGTCCGTATTGCCTATGGAGCGGTAGAAAGAACGTGTGTATTGCAAAGCGCGCTGTTTGCGCTAGAACTTCCCTATCACGATAAAGAAATTGAGGAGATTGAACTTCAATTTAACACGGTTGGACGCTACAGAGCAGAGGTTTTTACTCCTCCTGGGGTATCGACAGCTAAGGTTTTTGTAGAGCGTATTGAAAAGAAGATGGTTTCGCAACTTGCGGAGAGTTATGGTTATTCGCATGTGGAGAGTGTTTTTCTTCCTATTTCTGATTTGCCTATTACCTTCGATTGGACCCTCTATGGGGGCAATGAATATAGAGCCGTGGCCATTTCCTCTGATGGTAGTGCAAAACTCGGGTTGGACCTTATGGATAATGAAAAGGACAAGAAAGGCGAAACGAAAGCACTTGTAGAGGGTAGGGAAAGTGGTGCAGGTATGACAGAGGTAAACCCCAATCTTAAAAGAATAAAAGACCAGCAGGTTCACCCGTTGGTGCTTCAGCGGCTAGAGGGCGATAACGACGAAGCTTATGTGGTTCTCATTATTGTGTACCGCAGTAAGGATAACACTGCTGAGGATAGTTCGCTGAACAAACCAGAGGATTTCTATGTGAACGGCGGCGAGTAAACCGCGTGATAAATTCAGCTACTGCTCGCTTAATCCTAGATTAAAACGAAGGGGTTTACCCTTGCTTATGCGGTCTTCAAAATGGCAGAAGAAGCCTTGTTGGTGTTGGTATTTGCTTAGGGATAGGTTGTTGTTTTTATGGGGTTGTATTTCGACTACCGAGGTTTGGTTTTGGGGTAGCTGGCCTATAAAATGCGGTGGCGTAACGCCCTGTGGGCAGCTTGTGCATAGCAGCATGTAGAGCAAGGCGGTGTGCATGGCTTACAAGAAGAATTCTATGGCGTCGGCAACGCTTTCTTCGGGAATTTCCTCCATGGGAATGTGGCCCGCATGGGGGTAAATTACCTTCTGGTGATTGGGTAAAATATCGGCAAAATAATCGGCGTGGTGTGCGGGTACCCATTTGTCGTGTTCGCCCCACATAAGCAAAACGGGCATTTTTACTTTGCGCAGTTTATGGGTGTTGTTTTTAAAGGGGCTGTTTACCATGTTGTAAAAGGCCTCTGGGTTCCCTTTGCGCGCGTTGAGGTCGTAGTATCTGTCTAGCATTTCTTGCGTTATGCGCGAGGCATCGTGAAACACCTGCCGAATAAACAATTCCATCAGCGATTTGCGCAGGGCAAATTTTACCACCCGCCCAGCAAAAGGGGCTTGCATCATCTTAAAGGGAAGAGGCATGTTGTTTTTGGTAACGAAGCCAGCCGCGCCAATAAGTATCATGCGGTTAAAGCGTTCGTAATACCGCGTGGCAGCTTCCCAGGCAATCCACCCACCGAGTGAACTGCCAGCAATATGGCAATCTTCAATGCCCAGTGCATCTAAAAAAGAGATTACATACTCTACCTGGCCGGGGATGCTATACTTGTTGCTCTGGTTTGGGCCGGTAAGGGCAAACCCTGGCATATCAAGGCGAATAACGCGAAAATGTTCTTTTAACTGGTCGGTCCAAGCATCGTAGGTGTGGAGCGAGGAAAAGGCGCCATGAATAAGTAGAACCACAGGGCCTTCGCCCTCATCTCGGTAGTGAATGGTAACATCTTTAACCTCTACAAAACGAGAGTATTCGTTGGTGTACCGCTCTAACACGGGGTCTTCTAAATATTCTTCTAATGCTACGGTAGAATGCGACATAAAACTAAGGTCTCAGGGTTTTAAAGGAGTCTTTTCCTAACCATTTTACAATCCGAGACGGTTTGTTAATATACGGCTTTTCTTCTTCTTTCTCTTGAACGATGTAATCTACCCGTTCTTTTATGGCTTGGGGAACATCGCTGTACGTGGCGGGGTTGGGGCCGCCCGAAAGGTTAGCCGATGTAGAAATAATAGGCCGTCCAAAGGAATCAATTAAAGCGTTCAACCGAGGGTATTTACAAAGGCGAACGCCTACTGTACCGTCTTGGGCGTAAACCGAAGGGGCCAGCTGTTTTACGTTGGGTAAGATAACCGTAGTTGGCCTTTCATTCTCGGTCAATTCGGCTAAGCAGGCCGGGTGAAGGGCAGTATCCATGTATTCGGCAAGCATGTTTACCGAATTAACCAAGACAATAAAACTCTTATTGGCTGGCCTTTCCTTTATCTCTATAATGGCCCGTGCCGCTTCCTCGTTTTGGGCGTCGGCGCTTAGGCCCCAAATGGTATCGGTTAGGCAGAGAATAACTCCGCCATTGGCTAGGTGCTCTATGGCACGAATATCATTTTTTGCCATTTTCTATTACTTGTTTATACAGCGCTAACGTACGTTCTGCCATGGGAATATACCCAAAGTTTTTAGCAAACGCTTGGTTTTCTTCTAATGCGTGGTCTTGACGTTTTGCTTCTATCTGTTTTATCTGTTCTGCTAGTTCTTGAGGTTTCTTGGGCGAGAACCAAAGGCAGTGTGGCCCGCCAACCTCTTGCATAGACGATGTGTTAGAACTGATAATGGGGCACTTTGCAGCCATAGCCTCTACTACGGGTATGCCAAAACCTTCAAAATGCGAGGGATATACAGCAGCTAGGGCTAGGGCGTAAAGGGCGCGTAGCTCGGCTCGGTTTACATCGTTTAGAATATGGAGTTTTAGATGATACCTTTTTGCTAGTTCAACTATGTTTTTCTCTTCTGAACCACCACGGCCAACAAAAACCAAGGCGTGCCGTTCTTCTTTTGGTAATCGATGCATAGCCTCTAGAACAACAGCCTGGTTTTTTCGCTTGGTAAAGCCACCAACACATAGCAGAAAAGAGCCGATTTCTGCAACGCGATGCTGCATTTTTTTTAACGCTTGAGTTTCGGGTTCCTTGAAGAAGGAGGGATGGCAACAACCGGGGATTACCGCAATTTTCCCTCTAGCAGCGGGGTAATGCGCTAAAAGGTCTTTTTTGGTTTGGCGGCTGGGTGCTATAATGGCGTGGGCGTGTTTGGCAGCGTAAGCTGTTTTTTGGTGATAGATTCTTCGGTCGAATAAGGGGTAATCGGCGGGGAAGCGCTTAAACAAAACGTCGTGTATGGTGGCCACCGTTGGAATGGTTAGCCGGTGCGCTGTAAAGGGTAGTTCATTGCTTAGACCATGGTACAGCTGCGAACCGCTAGCGCGTATGGCTTTCGAAATGCCAAAGCTGCGCCAGAATAATTTTGTGCTGGAATGAATGGGAGCCGGGCAGTTCCACGCCGTGGCAGACTGGGTAACGGGCGAGAATAGTTCTAGCTTTACACCAAGCTGGCTTAGCCCATCGATTAACAATCGGCTGTATTCGCCCAAACCCGTGCGATTGGCTAGGGCTCGTTTGGCATCAAGACCTATGTTTAGCACGTTGCTTGGCATATTTTAAAAAGGTTTCGAAACTCATCATAACAGAAAGGATAAAACCGCGGTAGCCTGCTAGAAATCCACGTTTTATAACGTAGGCTTTAAAGCCTTTCCACCAGGGGTTAACCAGCAGCTTGTAGAACGGGGGCGGCGTTGTGGCTGTAGCATGTAGGTCGGTGTATCGGTTTATTTTTTCTATGTGATGTGACAGCGATTGAATGGTGTAGTGCAGAACGTGCCCTTCTAAGGTTTTTACCATAGCATCCTTGGGCAACACAAGGCCTTCGTGCACGGCTTTGTTATTCCACGCTACCTTGGTTTTGTTGTATAGGCGGATGTGATAATCGGGGTACCAGCCGCAGTGCTTCATCCACTTTCCTAAGTAGAAGTTTTTAAAGCGAAACCGAAAAACGTAGTGGGTTTGGCTAAAATCGGCCTGTAATATGGCTTGTTGAAGCGATGGGTCTAGCTCTTCATCGGCATCTATAGAAAGCACCCAGTTGGCCTTGGTGTAGTCGTGGGCTTTGTTTTTTTGTGCCCCGTAACCTAACCACGCCTGGTGGTAAACTCGTGCGCCGGCTTCTTCGGCAAGGGACATGGTTCGGTCACTACTTCCGCTATCTACCACTACAACGTCTTGCGAAACAGCACAGGCAGCATGCACTACTTGGGCAATGGTGTGCTCGTTGTTTTTGGTAAGAATAATAACCGATAAGTCTTTACGCATCGTACAAAGATAAACAGACAAGAATGGCCCACGATGTCATACCTAATTGACCTTCCCACGTGGTTTCAAAAAAGGAAGATAGCACAAAGGCTAGCCAAATGGAAATATAAAGCGCCGTTAGGTTTGGCCCTCGTATTAGAAAGGGCAAAAGCAAAGAGAGCAACAGAAGAACCACCCCTAATGCCCCCCATTCCAAGGCGGTAAATAAATACTGATTGTGCGGGTATTTTCTATTGCTTCGCTGGGTTTCCGGGTAGTGTTTTTCGTAATAATCGGTTAGTGTTTCGTCTATATCGCCAGCCCCATAACCTAGAACAGGTGCATTTTTCCACAGCTGCCAGCCCACTTGCCAAGAGCGAAGCCTGCGCCCATCGGTGTTTTGGCCAATCTCTCCTTTTTTGAATTGCGCAAGGTCCCATTTCATGTAGGCAATGCGCTGTTTTAATGAAGGCACACTAGCGCTGGCAATATAGCCTAAACCAAAAAGAACAACAGCTGTTGAAGCCACGCCTACTAAGCCATAACGTTTCCCAACAAAGCGAACCGATAAAAACAGCAGAATAGCATAGACGGCCAATAGGCCCGTGCGCACGGCTAAAAAATGAAGCATAATAAATAAAAACAGGGCCGAACCTAGGGCCATTGTTTTGGCTCGATTTGTTTGCTCGTAGGAAGATAGATAGAGGCTTACGGCTACACCACAGGCTAGCAACAAACTATACCGAACGTGGTTTAAGGGGGCAGGCATAGGCTGCCCTTTAGATAAATTCTCTTGAATTTCGTGGAAATGGATGCCGTAGTTTAGCAAGACCCATAGGCTTGAGACACATAACGCGGCAATAAAAATATAGAATAGCAATAAGCGTTGCTTTTTGCTAGGTAAATGTTGTGCAAAAGCCAAGGGAATAAGGAGAATGGGCAGCTTCTGAAGGGTTTCGGTTAGCCAGTGTGCAGTATCTATCGAATTTATTCCGCTAAAGAGCGTAACAAAAAATGGCAGGGTAAAAACAAGCAGCAGCGGTTTTTGCCAAATTATCTTTCGCTGTTGTATGGCCGTTGCCAAAATATGGAGACCCAGAGCCGCTGTAGTTATGCTCAGCAAGGCTCTTGAGCTTACTAGGCCGATAATCAACAGGCCGATAAGCAGGCTTAAGCGCTTTTTTGAATCCTCAAAAATTGTAAAAACCCCTTTCATACATTACTTAACGTTAGTTTCTGCTGTATCTTTACAGCGTATGGCAAAAAGAAAGTACACAAAAGAACAAAAGGAGAAGGTATTTCAAGAGGAATTTCTTCCACATGCCGACGCGCTATACAATTTTGGTTACAGCTTAGTTTTGCAAGAAGCCAATGCAAATGATTTGGTTCAGGAAACTTTTTTAAAGGCCTATCGCTTTATAGAATCATACGAGCCGGGTTCAAATGCAAAGGCGTGGCTGTTTCAAATTTTGAAGAATGCTTTTATTAACGAGTATCGTAAGAAAGCACGAAAGCCCTCGAAAGTAGATTTTGAGGATTACAACGAGAAGCAGCAACTGGAAAAACAAGCCGAGCGAATAGACATTACAGAAGATGTTTTTTCTAGGATGATTGGCGACGAGGTGACCCTAGCATTGAACAACTTGCCCGTAGATTTTAGGACGGTTATTATTCTTGCCGACCTAGAAGGTTTTAAATATGAGGAGATTGCTAAAATTGTAGATATTCCAATTGGTACGGTTCGCAGCCGTCTGTTTCGGGCTAGAAACCTGATGAAAGATCAGCTGCGAGAATACGCTAAACAAATGGGGTATAAAGAAAAACGCTAGGTTTGGGCTTAAAGAAAAAACATAATTGCGAAGAGGTAGCTGGTCAGCTTATGCAGTTGATTGATGGCGAGTTAAACGCCAAACAAGAGCAAGATGTATTGTGCGAAATTCATAGGTGCTACCACTGTTTGGAGGAATACAACTTAGAGAAGAAATTTAAGGAATACCTCCGCGAACGCTTGCAAAAGGAACGCAGGGGTTGCCCAGGCACTATGATAAATGAATTGTTAGAGAAGATTGAGGCAGAGGGGTAGATTATACCAATTTCGTTATTCGAATGATTGCATCCATTCTAATATCTTAGGAAAGTGATCATCTAAAGCAACCTTATCGGTTAGTATATCATTGTGTCCGTAGTCTTTGGCAGCGCCTTCCGCTTTGCCCAAAAGCCAGAACGCAGCATTTTGCTGCCCGGTTTCCTCCATTAAAAGACGAACGTCTTTGGGGTTGCCTAGTACCTTATCGGCTTTGCCGGCCAAATAAAGCGCAGGTGGCAAGGTTTGCGAACGAGCTGCTTTACCGTAATCAAAACCATCTTTGTTATCTATCCATTTGGCGTTTTTGCCCAACCAAGCAGAGATTTCTTTAAAGTGGTTGCGCGGTTCGCCATCGGCACCAAAACCAAAGCGGTCGGCAGGTAAATAGCCATAAAGCATGTTGAACAAGCGCCCCATCAAAAACCAACGAAACCAGAGTAAATCGTAGTATGCAAAACTGCGTGCTGTAATGCGACGCTTTACCGCAAAGTGCACTTGGCTCAGTACCTTTTGCTCGTAACGAGCCAGGTGCGAAAGCATAAGAACGCCTCCCCAAGAGTGGCTAACCCAGTGCATAGGCACATGGCCCCGAATAGATTGGATAGTCTCAACAGCAAGCGGAATGTCGGTGTGGATTACATCGGTTTGGCCATAGGTTGAGGCTCGGCTCATTTTAGGCGTGCTTTTACCGCGGCCTTGCATATCCATAACATACACATCATAGCCTTTGCTAGCTAAATACGGAGCAAAACCCTTGGCATAGTCTTTAGAATAGAAAATACGACCGTTTTCTATAGAGCCGTGCAACATAAGCACGGGTATACCGTCTTCCGTCTTAAAAATTCTTTTTATGTGGAGCTCCCCTTCGTTGTCTGGCAGGTTGGCAAAGAGCGATGTACCCTTTATCATACTTAAAATTGAGTATCGTCTACGCTATCTAAATACTGTTTTGCTTTATTGGCAACTTCCGAAAGAACACCTTTTTCAAAAGGATTTTTAAGGCCGGCCAGCTTAACTAATGTTAGGAAAGATTGACTTCCTCCTGCTTGGCAAAGGGCCAGATAGTTTTTCCATGCCCCATCGAAATCCTCTTGCATTTGAACCCAAAACTGAAGGGCACACACTTGGGCCAAAACATAATCTATGTAGTAGAATGGCATGCGGTATACATGCAATTGGCGCTGCCATCTTCCCCCATTTTCTAGAAAATCTACACCGTCGTAATCTATACCAGGCAAATACGTCTTTTCAATTTCCCTCCACTTGGCATTGCGCTGTTCCGGTGTCCATTCCGGGTTGGCATAAATCTCGTGTTGGAACTCGTCGATAGCTACGCCGTAAGGTAAAAAACCTAGGGCTCGGCTTATATGGGCAAACTTGTATTTCTCGGTGTCCTCTTTAAAAAATAGAGGCATCCATTGCCAGGTGAAAAACTCCATGCTCATGGAGTGAATTTCAGCTGCATCAGAAGTAGACCAAATGTATTCTGGTACAGAAAAAACACGTCCACTTGTGAAGGCTTGAAACGCATGGCCTGCCTCGTGGGTCAATACATCAATATCGTGCGATGTGCCGTTGAAATTCGAAAAGATAAAGGGGGCCTCGTAATCTTGCAAGTAAGTGCAATAGCCACCAGAGGCTTTTCCAGACTTAGAAACTAAATCCATCAAGTTGCGCTCTTGCATAAAGCGAAAGAAAGCGCCGGTTTCGGGCGAGAGCTCATCGTACATCTTTTGTCCGTTGGCTACTATTTCGTCTGGAGTGCCCTTAGGAGTGGGGTTGCCCGATGGAAACGAAAACGGCGTATCGTAAAAGGTCATTTTTTCAATGCCAATGCGTTTAGCTTGGCGCTTGCGAAGCGTTTCAACAATAGGTGCGATGTGTTCTAATACCTCGCTTCGAAAAACAGCCACCATTTCGGGCGTGTAATCGCTGCGCTGCATGCGTCGGTAACCCAACTCGGTAAAAGAAGACAAGCCCATAGTGCTGGCCATGTTGTGGCGAACATGGGTGAGTTGGTCGAACAGTTCATTTAAGCGCGAGCCGTTTTGCTCGAACCAGCCCCAAGAGGCTAACGCTGCAGCTTTGCGTACTTCGCGGTCGGGGCTCTCCATGTAAGGTGTAAGCTGGCTGAGGTTTAGGGTTTTGCCGTCAAACTCAATTTCTGCTGAAGCTATAAGCTTAGAATACTCGCTTCCCAGCTTGTTTTCGGTTTGCATATCGGCCATCACTCGCTTGTCGAACGATTTTATCTTGTATTCGGCAATGGTAAAGAGCTCGGGCCCAAACTCCTCCTCCAAATCTGCCCTAAAGGCCGATTTATCTAGGGCCTGATAATAATTAAAATTGAACTGCTCGAAGGTTGGGTTGTATTGGTCGAAAAACGTTTTTTCGGCATCGTAAAAGGTGTCGCGAGTATCGATAGAATTACGCACCATGGCCAAGGTGTACATGGTTTCGTAATGGCTTTTTAGCTTGTTTACTTGCTGAATAGCCAGTTTTTGCGCACTGTAGTTGGCGGCCTCGTTTAAATCTTTTATTGCGGCTTCAAAGTCTTTGCCTAGCTCTTCTACGTTTGGCCGCTGGTATGGAATATCTTGAAACTTCATGAGATGTCTTTTTTGTAAAGGGTTTCGGAAGAAGTGGTTTTACTGCCGTAAAACATACTTTGCAGTAGGCGAAACTGAACGCCTAAAAGCGAAACCAATAATAAGGTGGTAAAAAACAGAATTTGATTGCGAATGTAAAAAAGCAACGAGGCCTCTTCTTGAATGCTCAGCGCATGGAGTTCTGAAGTAAACCTGTACAGCGAAAACGACTCGAATAAATCGGTGAAGTGCTGCAACCTAAATACAAGGGCAATAAATAGGACGATGTTAAGAAACCCCCAAAGCCAGCGAAAAAGACGTGGCCGAACAAAAGGCAGTTGCTTAAAGAAAAACACATAGCGGAAATAGGTTAGGGCTAAAAAGGCAAGGGCGAAATGCTCTAGGAAATAATCGTAGTCAATGGCTCTCCAAATAGGAAACATTAGAAGAAGAACAACTAGGATTGTGGCAATAATCCAAATGCCTTCGCGAAGCCAAGAATAAGAAGCCGGTTTTTCCATGGCCTGCAAAGGTACGGCTTAGTACACACATTCTCTACTGTGCTCTTTTAACCATGTTTCGTGCTGCTTGTAGTTTGGGCATGCGCGCTCTACCTCGTGCCAGAACGGGGGTTGGTGGTGCGGGTGTTTAAGGTGAGCAAGTTCGTGAATAAGCACGTAGTTTACCACTTCTTTTGGAGCTAGAAACAGGCGAATAGATATATTGATGTTTCCTTTGTTTGAACAGCTGCCCCAATTGCTTTTGTTGTGCTTAAGCCGAACCTTATGGAGTTGCCCAAAGCCGTAGGCTTGGTTTAATTGATGAAGCGCTTTGCTTATAATGGGTTGGTAGTGCTTTTTTATCCAGTTGATCGTTGCGTTACGTGCCTCTTCATCGCTTTCTGCTTGAATAATTAGGTGGTTTCGCTCTAGGCTGATGCTGGGCTTGCCGGCCTGTCTTTTTATGGTATAGGTTTTATCGAAAAGCTGGAGTTCGTCGCCATCTTGGTAGCTGCGTGTAACGCGCTGTAAGAACGTAGGTTTTTCATTTAGGCGTTGGCGTGCCCAATCTAAGAAGGTGTCGATTTGCTTTTGCTTGCGTTTGCCTACTAAGCCGATGGGTAGGCGAATATGCACGGCGTGTTCGGTTAGCGAAACGCGGGCATTGCTGCG
>JAOXNT010038859.1:0-17680 GCA_028565815.1 Cletocamptus dominicanus | reverse complement strand
TTACAGCAGACATTGAAGCTGATGGAGACGACAGCAGATCGCTGAAAATCGGTCTGGCTGTAAAGTGGGCCCTTAAGAACGACGCCGATCTGAGCGGTGCCGATCTGGAAGGTGCTTACCTGTACGGTGCCTATCTAGAAGGTGCCGATCTGCACGGTGCCAATCTGGCCCGTGCCAATCTGGCCCGTGCCAATCTGCGAAGTGCTAACTTGTGCCGTGCCCATCTGGTCGGTACCTATATGCGCCAAGTCAATCTGAACGGCGCCAACATGCACCATACCGATATGCGCCATACCAATCTGCGCGGTGCTGATTTGTGGGGTGCTGATCTACGTGGTGCTGATCTACGCGGGGCCAACATGCACCATACCGATATGCGCCATACCAATCTGCGCGATGCCAGTCTGGGCGGTGCTGATCTGCGCGATGCTGATATGCGCGGTGTCAATCTGGGCGGCGCTGATCTGCGCGGTGTTAATTTGACTGGTGCCAATTTGGGCGATGCAAGGAAAGAGACGATGGATAAATTGAAGGGTGGGGAGGCGGCAACAATGACTGAACACCCCGGCAAGAAAGTAATGGCAGAGATTGTGGAGGGGCTTGGTGACGGGAACACTATTCTGATTAAATGGATGGCCATGACCAAGCCACAAGCCATGAAGGACGCTGCCTATTATGTGGCAGGGCTGGAGGCTGAAAATGAAGCGCTCAAAAAAGAGGTCGGACTGCAACAACTGGCAGACTTAGGCCAAGAGTGTGAACAGATTGAACGGCTGACAGCTGAACGGGACGCCTTGGCCGAACAAGTGGCAGGGCTGGAGGTCGAACGGGATGCACTGTTGAACGCTAAATTTAGAAGCGATCACGCGATTCCAGTGCTTGATATTGGCGATGATAATTTGAAGCGCGACGCCGTAGTACGGGACAGGCTCGACGCAGTCTGCCTAATATCTGCGCTAGCTAACATGCTTTACGATGAACCCAGCGCGAAACAGCGTGAAAAGCGTCTATTTGAAGAAGGCGGCGAAATCATCACACGCATAGCAAACGCTGCCAGCGCCAAGATGAGCCGGTGTGCTCGTTGGCTTTCTGACAATAAAGCATTTGCTGAACTGGAGGGCGACGATGCTTGAAAAACCCCGCGCTCGATAACAGACGCAGAGTTGGAACATTTTGCAGCTGTTGCCAAGGAGAGAGAACATGACACCTGAAGGTAAGGTTAAGAAACGAATAAAGGACATCCTAAAAAAGCGCGAGGTCTGGTACTTCATGCCGACTACTTATGGCATGGGGCGGAGTGGCGTGCCGGATTTTATATGCCTCACGAATGGAGAGTTCCTAGCTATCGAGGCTAAGGCGGGGGACAACCAACCTACCAAGTTGCAAGAGCGAGAGATGACCAGCATCCGCATTGCCGGTGGACGAGCCATTGTCATTAACGAGGACAGACTGGATTATTTGGAGAAGTTAATTGACACACTCAGTAGCGGTGCATGACGGCAACGTCGTGTTTCACCCAGACCTGACCTCATGGATCGAGAGTCTGAATCTGGAGCCAAAGCAGACCGAAGTAGTAAGGGGTGACAGGCGAGTCACACTGCCGACACTGCCGCATACTATGGATAGTGTCCGCTTGCTACGCAACGCGGGTTGCGCTCTGCCTACGCCGATGAAAACCGGCGGGTACACGTTTCCCGGCAGGTTCACACCGTACAAACACCAGCTGGAAACTTCAGACTTTCTCGCTGGTGTCAAGCGAGGGTTCTGTTTGAACGACCCGGGCACGGGCAAGACAGCGAGCACGATATGGGCGGCGGACTTCCTCATGCGTGTCGGAGAGATTCGCAGGGTGCTAGTGTTGTGCCCGCTGTCCTGTGTCGAGAGTGTGTGGGGCGATGAGATATTTAGCCTTACACCTGACAAACCTGCCGTGTGCCTTACAGGGCCAAAAGATACGAGGGTGGAGCTGTTCAACCACAAGACGCCATGGGTTGTAACTAACCACGACGGAGTTAAAACTTTGCAAGAAGAGTTTGCGCATCCGAGCAGCGACATTGATCTGGTGATTATAGACGAGTTTACGGCGTTCAAAAACGAAAGCGCCCAACGTACCAAGGCGCTGAAAAAAGTGGTGGATAACCGTATGGTGTGGGCGCTAAGTGGCACACCAATGCCGCAGAACCCTATCGACGCTTACTTTATATGCAAGCTGATTAACCCGGAGGCGCCCCGGTTTAAGTACCAGTTCCAAGATAAAACCATGACAAAGGTGTCGCAGTGGAAATACGTGCCGAAGCCGGACGCCGTAGCTACTGTTAACGGGTATATGAAACCGGCGATACGGTTCTCTAAGGCGGAGTGCCTTGACATGCCTGACATTGTTAAAGTGTTCCGGCACATAAAAGAAACGAAGGACCAGACCGAACTGTTAAACGAGTTAAAGAACGAATGGCTGGCTGACGTAGAAGTACCCGATGGGTCGGTGGCAACTATCACTGCGGAGACGGCAGCCATACGGCTAACAAAAGCTCTGCAGGTATGCCAAGGCATTATCATCGACACCGACAAGGTTGCGCACCCCGTCGACAACACGCCGAGGATGCAGGCTTGCGTGGACTTGGCGAATGAGAGCAAGTCAAAGACGATTATATATGTCAATTATCGCGCTGCTATCAGCAAGCTGGTCGCCTTCCTTGAAAAGGCGGGCCTAAGCACAGCGTATGTTAACGGCGAGGTGTCGGAACCCAAGAGAAGAAAGATATTTCAAGACTTCCAGAACCCGAACGGAGGCCCGCAAGTTCTCGTGGCCCACCCAAAGACTGCCAGCCATGGATTGACGCTGACCGCAGCTTCGACTACAATATGGTATGGGCCAGTGTTCAGCGCGGAGAGCTATGAGCAAGCGAACAACAGGACCAATAGACCGGGCCAGACGCACGACATGAGTATAATACACTTATGGTCTAACCCGTTAGAGCAGAGGGCCTATAAAGCCCTTGAGAAAAACGTAACCACCCAGCAGGTCTTGCTTGACCTGCAGGAGACTTTTCTGTCTTAACCACAAGGAGACTAAAATGGACGCACCCACTGTCGAGGCGCCGCCAGCACCTACAATCGACGCCGGTAAGTTGATCGAGAACTACATCAAAGTCCGTGACGCACGGGACGAAGTTGTGGCGCGGCACAAAAAAGAATTGGAACGCTACGAAGAGGCGCTCCAGAAACTATCGGAGAAACTGGAGGCTGTAATGGACTCCAGCAATACCAAGTCATTGAAGGCAGACGCAGGGACCGCGTCTATCACAGTTCGTAGCGTAGCACGTTGCGGCGACTGGGCTTCTTTCTACAAGTACGTAGCTGAGAATGAACGGTTTGACTTGCTGCCGAAAAAAGTGAACACTGGTCCGGTTAAGGAGATCATCGAAGAAACATCTGCGCCGCCGCCCGGTGTGCAGTTGGAGAATACTCGGACTATTATGGTCCGTCGGGCTACAAAGAAATCCAAGTAACCAACCACAAGAGGAATATACAGATGAGCAATCTCGTACCATTGGATCAGGGCCAACTCCCTGCGTATGTAAGCCAGCTCCCTGTCGGCGACCTAGCTGCAGGCTTTGGCACCGGGGACATCCCGAATAAGATCAGTCTCAAGAACGGCCAGTTTCGTATGATCCGTTCCGGTGAGGAAATCCAAGCGACACCGAACCCTCTTAACGTTATCATCCACGGCATCAACTCGAACGTGTCTCGTATATTTTACGAGGGCCAGTATGACGCAAGCGCTAAGGCCCGTGGCCCGGACTGCATGTCAGAGGACGGCGTTACTCCCTTGGAAGGGTCGCCGAAGAAACAGGCGACAAGCTGTGCTGTGTGTCCTATGAACGAGAAGTCGGTCGGTGGCCGCAAGCAGTGTAAGTACTTCAAGCGCATCGTTGTATCTTTGCTGGGCGACGACGACCAAGAGTTGTACATTCTGGACGCGGCATCGCTGTCCATGTTTGGCG
Organism: Cletocamptus dominicanus; assembly: GCA_028565815.1. Lineage (NCBI taxonomy): Eukaryota > Metazoa > Arthropoda > Copepoda > Harpacticoida > Cletodidae > Cletocamptus > Cletocamptus dominicanus. Next base: position 13,676 of record JAOXNT010038859.1, on the reverse strand, counting down.
ACGACTACCCGCAAAACAACATGTACAATCTGAAGAACTATGCCAACCTTCTCGCATCGCGCAAGCTACCGTCGGGTGCGGTTGTCACACAGGTGATCGTCGATACGCAGGCGTCAGTGTCCAAGATGCTGTTCTCCCCTGCAGGCGTTATGCCGCAAGACTACTTCGAGTTTGTGCAGTCTAAGGTGGACAAGGAGAAAGCAGAGGAGTGGTCTCGCGTTACGATCAGCGGCACAACCGCAGCGAACACGGGCGAGCCTGCCCAAGCTGCGGCTCCGGTAGCGCCCGCCCCTGTAGCTATGTCTTCGCCTCCTGCTGCGGCTCCTGCTGCGGCTCCTGCCCCTGTCGCAACACCTGTAGAGATGCCTTCGGCTCCTGCCCCTGTCGCAACACCTGTAGAGATGCCTTCGGCTCCTGCCCCAGCCCCTGCCGCTCAGGCAACCCCTACCCCATCCGAAGTATCAGAGATTGATAGTTTGCTCGACGACCTGACAAGCTAACACCTTGCCCCCGGCCCAGCGCCGGGGGCTTCTCTCGAAACTTACTGGATAGGATAGTGGTATGGGCACAGGTAGAGATTGCCTGATTGATTTCCTGCGCACCGTACTGCCCGGCACTGGCACATACGCTCTGAGTAAACGGGCTGTGGGTAGAGTACCCTACCGTTCGATAGAGGACATGGCCGATGCGGCGTTGCGGTTCTCAGAACAGGGTATGGATGTTTATTACTGCACCGCTGGCTTTGACGGTGCGGGGTTTAAGGGCAACAATGTGACTCTCAAGTCATGTGTTGTCTTGGACATCGACATCCGTGATAAGGAACGACACTACACAAACCTGCCAGACGCAATCACAGGTTTGAAAGAGTTTATTAACAAGGCACAGTTCCCACTGCCGACGTATATAGTTACGTCTGGTGGCGGCTTGCATCTTTACTGGGCGTTTCCAGAGGACAAGGACGTAGACACCGCGCGTACAGCAGCGAGAGGTTTCATATCGCTACTGCAAGAGTTCGCTGACCCACGACTGTGGTCTGACCTGCAGGTGACCAAGTCTATGCCGTCGCTGTTGCGCGTGCCGCTCACGAATAATTTCAAATACAACCCGCCAAAGCAGGTCGGTATAACCAAAGCAGGCTCAACGAAAACACGGCTGACACAGGCCGAGTTTGACCGCCTGTGCAGCTTGGCAGGTGGGACCAACGCAACAATATCAGGCACGGTGCCGGGTAACGAGTTCGGCTTTGAAGCGCCCAAGATACCGGTAGTGCCTAGCACAGCCGTGCAAAACTGCGCGGTTCTTAAACATGCCGTGGAGAACCAGCACGCTATGGGGTATGATGCTTGGCGTGACATGCTGCGTATCGCAGCGCACGCCGAGGATAAACAGGAAGGAGAGTACTATGCGCATATGTGGTCGCGTAACCACCCAGACTATACAGAGGAAGAAACACGGGCGAAATACAACGACGCCGTCAAAGACCTCCGTTCATATTCAGGAGTTAAATGCGACACATTTGCAACGAATGTCACGGGAGACCCGGCACGGGCGCTATGCCAAGGCTGCAAGTTCTTCCGCCCCAACGGCGGCAGTCCTCTTTCAGCAGGGGCACCGTCACTTGAAACAAAGGACGAGGTCCAAACAAAGGCCAACCCTGCAGACTTCGGAGAGATAACGTGGAACCTACGCTCCATCGTCGCTCAGCAACTGCCTGATTATTTATCCGACCCGAACTCAGACAGCCCATACTACGTTAACTCGTATAACGAGTTGGTGCGTAAGCCATACGACAACAAGAAAAACGCAGCCCCCCTGCCGATCTGCGACAGGCCGTTTTGGGCGGTGCAGGATTTGCGCGATCCGTCGAGCGGCAAGGACGTATTCACCCAGTTCGCACTGGTGGAGCGGGACGCTAATATCAAGCTGATCGAAGTGCCTACCCGTGAGGTCATGTCTGCGCACTCTATGTGCATACACCTGAAAGCAGGGGGACTCATGCCGGAACTGTCTGACGGAAACAAATCGCCGTTCGCAAAGTATCTGAAGTACACCCTGTCTAAGGCTGGCAGAAAGAAACAAGGTACCGCTGTAAGTTCTATGGGCTGGCACGAGGACAAGTTCATCGTCGGCGAGGATGTCTACGAGGGCAACCACGTAGTATCCAAAGCGACAGTTACGGGCAGTGCCAAGTGGCTCGCCGACCAGACAAAGTATGGGCGCAAGGGCTCTATGAAAAAGCAAGTGGAGGTGTTGCGCTTGTATGAGAGGCCGAGCACCCTGCCCGCAGCGAGGGTGGCTTTACTTGTGCCGCTTGTTCCACCGCTTCTGAAGTTTGCAAACGAGAAGGGTATGATAGTCGCTCTCGAAGGAACGACAGGGCTTGGCAAATCATCGCTTCTGGCCCATGCGCAGTCCATGTGGGGCGAACCTAACTCGTCCATCGTCACATCGTCGGACACACATAACGGTTTGATTAACAATCTGGGTGCAGCGAAGAACATATTCCTGCCGTATGACGACCTGCATAGTAAGACGGAGGATAGCGTGTCCAAGCTGGCGCTTATGGTCAGCACGGCGACGGGCCCGGCACGGTCCACATCGGACGGCACTATTAACCCGCACCGAGATCATTGGAATACGGTGTTGATGGTGGGTACAAATGAACCGATACGCGGGTATCTGGGCTCTAAGGATGCTACGAAGGAAGCGGCGGGGCGCCGAGTTGTCCCTCTCGCTATAACGCGGTCCGTTCTAGGCTTGACGCCGGACGAGTTTGCGGAAGCGACAGGGACCCTCAAAACAAACTATGGTTGGATCGGACCAGCCGTAGTAGATTACATCATAACAAACGAAGAGAAGTGCGCCCGCATGATGGCTAAGGCGCACACTAAATACGCAGGCATATTGGGCGACCAGTCTGAACGGTTCGCATATGTAACCTTCGCCGCCGCTGAAGTAGCGGGGCAGATATTAGAGGAGTTGGGTATCTTGAAAGCAGGATTTTGGGCAGAACACCACATGAATGGTGGCGGAAAAGAGGAACAGCAGAAAGGCATCGACACTTTTAAGAAGCCTACATTCGATGCCAATGATTTCTTGAACGGGTTCCAGAACTCAGACCCGACATCGTTTATCCGAGTGGATAAGAACATCGCCACGCATGTGGCGGCGCAGCGCAAGTCCGGCAGTGCCAGTCTTGAGAAAGGCCCTTACAGGTTTAACGGAGTTATTTACGCAGCGGAAAGCAGAACGATGATGGTCGTACCAAAGAGTTCGTTTGATAAGTACTGCCATCTAATAGGAGCACGACCGGCCCACATCCTAGACCACCTAGACGACGCAGGCCACCTGCAGCTGGTCAGGGGCACAGACGAGCGCATCCATTCTGTACCGCTTGGCAAATGGTTGGCATGGAAACCAGAGAAAAGCAGGGAGCCGTGTTACCTGTTCTACCTGACTCACGAGCCACAACCTGATAAACCACAAGGAGAAACACCATGACAAAAGAACAGTTAGAACGAGAACTGTTAGTCACACAAATAATGGAAGCCAAACTACGTAACCTAGATAAGCATTTAGATATGCTAGCCCGATACCCGGATAACGCAGAAGATATAAACGAGGCGATGCTTAAGCTCGCTTCAGAGCTTTCTACTCGGGATCAATGATCTTACGGAGCTCGTCGTTCAAGTCTACATAGACCTCACGGCGAGCTTCATGCCACCTGTGGATGCGGCTTCGATCTGCTTCCCTGCCAAGGGCTTCTTCCCTGCGTATCTGGTCCTCATAACTTGACAGCCTGCGGAAATGCCGTTCAGTCACGGCCTTCATACGAGCCCACTCAGGGTTTGCACGGCGCCACTCTCGCTCACGCTTGCCGATATAGCCGTCTCTAAAGTCTCTTTTCTCCTCGAACTTGTCAGCATCACGCAGCCGCTCACGTTCAGCCTCCATGCGGTCATACACATCTATCATTTTAGAGGCATCGCGCTGGGCTTTGAACCGCGCATCCCGAATAGTAGGGATCGGCGACCCCGGCATGTTCAGTACGCCGTCGGTAAGCAAGCTATAGTTGGGATCGTACGAGGCTTGCTCGATGTTACGCAATGCAGTTACAGCCATGTCGCCCGGCCATGAGAGATACGACCGAACCATATGCTGTACTACTTCTGGTGAGTTCAGCTTGAATAGGTCTGCACCGGGCACGTTCTCGAAGGCGCTGGCAATATCAACAAAAGCCTGCGGCGTACTAAGCCTATTATCAGGGCGACCGTCCTCATATCGCAATACAGGAAATACATCTCTGCCGGTGCCGATCTGCTCATTATATACGCTGGAGCCAAAGGCGTTAACATTCGTCGCCACCTGCATAAGGGGTTGGGTCCACGACGGCATAAGGTTATTCAGCGCTGTCTTAACCGCAGCGTTGGTGCCGTCGGTGTTAATCTGGTGGATTATGTCGTTCGTGTTAAACCTGCCAAGTGGGACTGCGTTTGCAAGTAGAACCGCTACAAGTTCGTGAGTAACTTCATCCGGGTCGTGAGTGCCCATGGCCAGCATAGCCCCTGCTGCACCGATGGCATGGAACACCATGCTGACGCCGTACTGTGCGGGTATGCGGAAGGGTTCCACCTGCCCGTTTTCATTGTAGAAAATAGGGATGGTAGAGTTGGCCATGTAACGCCACGCAGGCAAGTTAGACACGTTCGGATTTTCTTCGTCGTCATACCCTGAAAACAGTGCAATAGCACCAACACTTGCCGCTCCCTTGGCCATGTAGGCCATTGCCTGTGCCTTGGCTATCTGGTTGTCCGCACTGAACACGTTGTATATCCGGCTCCAGTCTGGCTTAACGATGGTCTGGCCGCCCACCTGCAGGTTGACAGTGGGCATCTCATTTCCGTCAAACATACGGCGGGTAAGTACTGTGTGTAGCCCGACTAGAGAGGTGTTAAAAAACGCGAACTGCCTGCCAGCCGACTGCACTGTCGGATTGCCTGCTCTCTGGTAGAAGTTCATAATGTTACGGACTTGGTCGACAGCTTCGGACTTCGGAACACCTGCATCGGTCAGCGCCTTGTAGGCTACGTCGCGGTAGACGTTATCCATCGTCGTGGCCAAGCCTCGCATGAAATCCATAGACGACCGTATGACTCCTTTGTCACGGTCGCTTTCAACTGAATCTACGAGATCATCAATGGTCTGAACATCCCTAGGCGCTAGTGACGCGCGGTGCCCGATAACGCCCATCTGCTCATAGCGTTCCACAGTACCAGCGAGTTCAGGTATCTTACGCATCTCAACCAGCATCTGTTTTTTTGTCTCGGCGTCAGCGGCATAGAACCTGCGCAGCATGGGCGCATGAGATATTGTACCGGCGAATAGGTTTCTAAGAGATGCAGCACCCGCTCGCCAACCCTGCTTATTCACAGTAACCATGAAGGCTTCCTCAAGGTCGCGCCACACGGCGGTGCCGAGCATGTACCGCGGGTTAAGGACGATGAACTCGCCATAGTATCGGCTTAGCTTAGCCGACCACTGGAACGGTGCTGGCAAGTCCTTGCCTTTGCCCATGCGAGACCGGTAGGTTTCGTTGATATTGTCCTGATAGATAGTAAGGATGTCGATACCGCCATCGCTACGGCGCGTCAGGTACATATTATCATCGAGCTGAGTCGGCAGTTCCTTGGTAAAAAAGAACCGGCCTTCGTCTTTGTCGTACACCCGCTCCGCAGTAGTGACACTGGCCACGGAAGTAGGTCGACCTATACGCCTTGCCGCCTCTGTCATGTCTCGCATAGCAACTTGGTCACGCGCCTGCAGGGCATTGACTACACTCTGCCGTTTCATACGGTCGAATATATCTTTCGAGTCTTTGAGCGTCGGTTCCCCGATCTCGGCTTCGCTCTCAGTCGCAGCCTCTTGGCGGCGCATGGTCATGATACGCTTGTTCGTCGTGTTAAGCGCGACATCCTGCTCCATCAACAACTTACTATCGCCGGACGCGCTGAAATCGAACGGGATGTAATACTTGAAGTTATATATTTCTGGCCAGCCTCGACCTATACCGGATGCCAGACCTGCTTGTGCCTGATTAGCCCGCTGGGTTTTGTTAAACTCCTGCAGCATAGGAACCATAGCGTCCAACGCACTGGCTTTGGCCGGGTCGGCACGCATAGCATCGACATATTCCTGCGCTTGCCCTCGCGTTAACGGCTCCCGCCCGCCCGGCAGTTTCACCAGATAGTCTTCTACCGAGCTTATCTTTACACGGTGGTTTTTGGTGTCGTTAAACACCGCACGCATGGACTCGTACCACGCATCGGAGTCAGCCTCGGTAGGGTTAACCATGTTATCTGCTGTAACCATGATCTCCTGCACGCGGTTCTTAGCGACAGGTTTCAGATTCTTGATGTTGTCCAGCATCCAGTTAACTTCCGCCCGCTCGATAGCGTTCAGAGTCTCGATATATGCCGTTGTATCTCGCGTGAAATCGCTCATGCTCACGCCGAGCTGCGTAGCGAGAGTCTTGGCTTTGAGCTGCATGTCGGAGATGTTCCGCGCTGCGCCCTCCAGCATTTGCTGGGCTATACCCTCGCCGTCGTAGAACGACCCGTGTACCCTACTATCACTCCATAGCCGGTTGTTGCGGAGGTATTGGTCAACCACACGGAGAGAGTCCGCTGCGTCTAGCGAGTGGATAATAGCCCCGGGGGCCCGCTTGATCCGCTGCAGCATGTCGGTGATAAAATCGCCGGTCGGCTCAAACGGCAGCATACGAAGTATCTGCCCTTCCTTGGCTTTAGGTGGAGCTCCGATTGCAGGCATCTTAGCCCGCTGCTCAGCCTCACGCTGGGCGATCTCACTGCCTGCCGTCGTGCGCTGCGCCTCCCGTATGCGGGCGGTCTCATCTCTACGCTGCGTGTTGAGAGCCTTATAGTCCGGCTTGGGTAGCCCCTCCTGCGTAGCGATAAGCTCGTCATTGACGCTCTCCAGTTGACCGGCAAGGGTCTCACGGCTAGCGGAGCGCATGGACTCAGGCACGCGGATGGACCCCACCTGTCCGCGCTTTGGTCTAAGTAACTGCCTGACTTCTGCGGCTTTCTGCGCGGCCTGTGCGTATAAACGACGCTCTCCTATTACTGTGTCCAAGTGTACGACCTCGTCAGGCATTTCACCTTTTAGTCGTTCCAGCGTAGGTATGATGCGGGCCTCGTCCTCGGGCACGCGCGGATTAAGGGGCGCAAGCTCTGTCGCTATACGCTCAGCTGTTTCCTGCTCGATACCTACGCGCGACATTAGATCGTCGCTTATAGTCTGCTGTCTCTGCTCTAGGCTATGGCCCGGGTTGTGCAGGGAGTTGTTGAACCTGCTCAACGTCTTAGTCAGGTCGTTCAGCGCATGCCGTAGGTGCTCGGTGCTGTTTGACGCGGTGCGCTCATCAACAGTGTATGGAGTGGTCATAGCCTTTGCACTCTGCACAGGCAGGTTGACCGGCTCGGCGCTCGGTATTTCCTCGGATACAGTAAGGTCGCTGTCCACGGTCGCTGTAGCGGCACGGGTAGGCCCACTGTCCATAAGTTCGTCTAGGTCTATGTCGGCGAGCTCTTCCTGCTCCTGCTGCATAGCCTGCCGTTCAGCGATGTTCTTCTCTACAATCTCTGTCGCCTGCTCACGTGCCTCTGCGTTCTGCTCGGCATAAGCCTTCAGGTTCTCGCCATCTGTAGGGTTTGTTACGCTAGCATCTGGTGGCGTATCTGGTCCGCCTCTTGGCCCTGCGATACCGCCCAGAGCTCCGCCCAGACCTGCACCAAGGAGTGCTTGGTTAAGCGTAGAATAGGACATAACGTCCTGACCAGTCGCTAGGTTCTGACCTCCGGCAATAACCGCCTCGCCCAGACCTTCACCGATAGCCTCTCGTGTAGCGTTGCCCAGTCGAGTAGTGCCACGTGCAGCCCTGTCGATCTGGCTAGCACCTCTGTTTGCTTGGCCTGCGAAACTGAACATGCGGTCGAGCGGACCTACAGCGGCGGATATAAGGCCGCCTGCGAAGCCAGTAGCGGCGGCAACGGCTTCCGCTCTCAATGCAACGTGCTCGCGGATGTCAGCTTCAGTTGCCTCTGGACCTAAACGGGCTTTAGCCTCGTAGTACCCGGGCATCATTTGCAAATCTGCGAGGGGCATCTCCCTGTAATAGCTTCCAGCTTGTTCAGCAGAATCGCCGCCCTCCGCTGCCGCCACTGCAGTCAAAGCGACGCCATTCTTAACGCCTTGCGAGCTTAGTGCGGCACCGGCTTTTGGGGCTATCTTGCCCACAGTCCTTGCAGCCAACGCACGGGCACCGCCCGCTACACCGCCAGAGCCGAGGATAAAACCTATCATATTACTGCCGAGTATCGGTAGAACCCTAGGGTTCTGCACCACATACCCAGCCATTTCTGCCGGACTTCCATTCTCTACTACTTCGCCTAGGCCAGCCATGGCTGCCTCAGACTCAAGAGTCATAGTCTCGTCTACGCTGTCCGCCCAATTATTCAGCATGTCAGTGACAGGATCGGCACTGATAGCCCCGTCGCTCAAGGCATCTATGCCGGTGACTTCACCGGCCTTACGAGCGAGTAGGTTGCCCGGACTATAATCGACTGCGAACCCGATCATGCCAGCTAGGGCACGGGCACCGGAGCTGCCTACTGCATCGAACGAGTCGACAAGCCAGCTAGAGTTACGATTCACATCAGGCTGATCTGCTCTGCGAAGTGTAGTCGGGGCGCCTTCTTCTATGAGTTCGCTCTCTAGGTCACGCTGCCTATCCCGCACTCGGTTCGTAAACTCTATGTTTTTCATATCGTCGATGAAGCGAGGGAATGTAGCTCTGACCCAATCGTCCCGGTCTTTCTCTGATACGTCGGGATAGTTCCGCTGGTGCCATGCTGCAAGAGTGTCCTGTATGAAATTCATACGAGCTTGTATGCTGCCAAGCTGGTGGAAGTCTTCCACCATCAACTCGCCGCCACGTTCACGGATAAGGTCCTCAAACTTATTAAGCTGGTGCGCCCGTATCGTTACAGGGTCCATGCCTTCAGAGTCCACGAACAGGGGGTTGGCCGCTTCTGGCTGTTCTGTAACGCCGCTTATTGTAGCGAACCCGGCATCGTCACCTACCATAGTAGCAAGCAACGACACGTTCTCTCTCCACCAAGGGTGGTTGGAGCCGATGTCACGCGGGTCGTACCCGTTCTTAATAAGGAACTCGTTCGCCATTTGATAAGCGAGGTTCTTCCGAGTTGTGCGGTTGAGCCGGGCGAAGTCTTCCGGCGTGCCGCCAGTCTGCTGCTCATAGTACGAATACAGTTCAGCCAGCTGCATGTCGAGTTTGTTACGTCGCTTACCCGTAGGCAGAGGATCGTTCATAGGGTCCAACACGTCGCCGCCCTCAGCCGCGCGTGCCATCGTCGCCTGCTCTACTGCGGTGATAGCTTCCTGTGTCGCTGGCGACCCGTCGAGATAACGATATTTGATACTCGCCTGTGCAGTAAGTGGGTCGGCACCCATCATATCCGCTATGCGTAGAGCGCCCCGGTCCTGTGCGTCTTGCCTATTATCCCGTGCAGCGAGATGGTCATACGCAGGCCCGTACGGGTCGACAACAGTGGACGTAGAAGTACGAGGCTGCATAGGGTCAGCGGCGTTTACTTCGCTGTCCGGCGTATCGAAATGGTTATACCCGTCGCCGAACGGGTCAGCGACAGTGGATGGTGCAGGCTGCGCTGCGAGAGGGTCTAAATCCTGTGGCGGGGTGCGGGGCGTAGGCTGTACAGGCACAGTATCCAGAACCTGCACGTTGTCCAGCAGCGATGGCTGCGCCAACTCATCCTCGGGCACGCGCTCAAGGCCGGGCGGTGCCGTTTCTTGCGTTGTGTCAAGGCTGTCCGTTATAGGCTCAAGGCCGGGCGGTGCGGTTTCTGTGTCTGCAAGTGGGTCCCAAGGTGTGTCTACCACGGCTGGCTCCTAATCATCAGGGAATCTTAAATAGACCGTAGTACCTTACGCAAGATTTCCCGCATGTTTGAATGGTTTAGTTCGTCGCCACCCGGCTGCCCGAACCTGCTTATATTAGACATACTAGGCCCGAGCGCATCAAGCAAGGGGTCGAATTGGTTACCTTCCATCGACATCTCAAGCTCTGCAAGGGCTTTGCGCTGCTCGTTTTCCTCGGTGCCGCCGGGCATCATAGGGTTATCGTCCGGGCTGTATGCGTAAAAGTCCTCCTCGAATACGCCCTCCATGTACCCGTCGATGTCTTCGGGGACAGCGAACTCTATCTCTTCAGTGTCGGCAGTATCTCCAACGAAGGGGGCCGCAGCGAGGTTATAGTTCTCGCTGCCCGTGTTGGCCATAGCCTTTATCATGTCTTTGGATGGGTCAACTTTCTTTTCGCTGGTTGACTCGCCAAACAATTCATCAAGTTTGCTCACGGAAAGACTCCTGCACCGGTTGTGATAGGACCGCGTTTAGCGCTTGCTGGAGTATAGCTGACCCCGTAGGTGTGGACAACGCCGCATCTAGTCCACCCAAACTAACTTGCTGACTTGGGATACGCTGAGGCTGCTGTACTCGGGCGCCGGGCTCTATAATAACCGGGGGGCTGTCTTGTACCTGCACGTTCCTATCTAGTCGAGCGTTGTCAAGAGCAACACTCAAGGCATCGGATGGCCCTCCCCCGCCGCGAGAAGCGACAGGTTGCCCGCCGCCGGAAGAAGGAGTGTAACTACCCCCGCCCCCAGATGCACGAGCACTGAACGTGCCTTGGCCGTCCGAGGCAAATAGAGGCTGTCCGTTTGCTACCACATTAAACTCGCCCCGCATAAGAGCAGCTTCGATGGCGTTGCGGTCGCCGCCGCCCGCTTTTGGCATGGACTCCAGTATGCGTGAGGCTGCCATGTAGTCGCCCTGTCGCAGTGCTTCGCGCATAGGCTTGGGCACATGGCCGTAGCGATAGGTAGTGGACACTATGGCTGACCGGGTGTGGGCAGGCAGGGAACTCCACGCATCCCCAATAGTGTTCTGCGCTCTTGGGCCAAACTCTTCCGCTACGCGACGTTGTACGTCCCGCATAGCATCCCCCCGTGAGACTCTTGAGTCAGGGGTTACAGGGATAACTCGCCCATCAGCAGTTGTGTAGGTGTCAGAGCCGTAGCCTGCACGGTGAGCGTTAACGTCGTAATACGGGGTCTCTCTGTATGACTCAAAGCGGGTTATCATGGGCAAGGCGTAGGCCAACGCTTCTGGGTCCCATGTGCCTTCTTGTCTAAATATATCTGCTTGTGCTGCAATAGTGTTATGGTCCCATACTTCTCGCTCTGGGGCGGAAGAGTCGCGGATGTCTACTGCCTGTGCTTGTGCTTGAACTGGCTGGCGATTTACCGCTCCACCAGTAACACGCTCGACAAACTGCTGTCGCTGCTGTGGGTCTACAGTCAACATCTCTTTGACCCAGCGGGGGGCGGATGCGTTTGTGTAGTCGCTACCCCATACAGCTATGGCACCGTTTTCACGAGGCCGGGTGTCAACGTGTATATTGCCGGATGGGTAAAACCCAATGCCGCCGACACGGGGGTCGTTCATAAGCTCGGCAACCATAGCCTGCTGGCGGTCGAATGGTAGCTGGCTCGTTGCGAGGTCCATGGCTATCCCACGGGTGTGCATGCTGTTGCGAGCACCCCCCACACGACGATTGTGTTCTGGGTCCCGATAAGCAGATGTAACTGTTATAGGCGCCCCTGCTATTTGAGACAAGGTATTATGTACTGTCTGCAGATGAGGGTCCGACCCGTTAAGTTTTGCAGGTACCGGAACTTCCATACGTTCCGCACCGGTCCCGTACGCGGTCTGGCCCGCAGTCATATAATCGGGTAGGCTTGCTTGCTCTTGTGTAGCCTGCACTTCGCCCGGGCTATCCAAGTTAAGTGAGGCGTTGTTGCGCTCGTCATATACTGTACGGGCAGCACTAAACATGGGGTTGTCAGTAAGAGTAGGGCTTTCCAAAACAGGCCCGCCATCTGGCGTTGCGGCTTGTGCGGTCGACACGCCGAGCTCCTGCCCGATGCGGGCGAGAGCGTTGCCCAGTGTGCTCTGCATGGAAGGGGTCTGGCCTAACTGCTGAGTCTCTAGCGCGGCGTTGTCCGAGCCGACTAGTCTGTCCCGCCAACCCCGATTGTCTTGAGGGGCAGGAGCAGGAGCAGGAGCAGGAGCCCGGTCAGCATCTATGGCTCGGAACAGGTTGTCCGTTGCAGTTTCTGTTACTGGGTTCCTGACAAAGTTCCCGATCCTAGGATCGGAAAACCCGGACGTATCCAGAGTTGTATTGTCCTGCACGGCTTGGCGTAATGCTGGCCCTAATGTAGACGTATCTACTTCCGGTAAAGCGGTCGGAGCAGGAGCAGGAGCACGGGTGCCGTCGTCCGGCCCTGTGGACGGTATATCCTCGATCTGGGTTTCGCTTTCAGGTAGCTGGATCGGTACCATTGGCTCCGGCGCCATCAGCCTGTCGAAGGTATCGCCCTCTGGGACCTCAGCGGGTGTAGCTTCTAACACTGTCGTTAACTCGGTGAGGCCGGTGGGGCCGGGCTGCAACCGAGTGGAGTCAACAGGCTCGTTGCCCATCTCAAAAGTTTCTGTGGGTGTAAGTGGCGCTATGTCAACGCTCGGCTGCGCACCGGCGCCGCCGCTACCACCTATGTTCGGCATGGTGCTTGTTGAGTTGTTCAGCTCCTGACGCAGGGCGTCAAGTCGCAACGGTCCAGCTTGCCGATTGAACATGTACTGCTGGTCTAGGTCACGCAGTTCCCGGGCCATGCGATACAGATTACTCTGGTCGCGCACACCCTGAGAGATAGACCGTACGAGCTGGTTGCCATCAAGAAACTGTGAAACAAGCGCCATAACTTACTCCGCTGCGAAGTGTATGTAAGGAGTACCGGCGACCGCACTTGGTCCTCGGTTGTATCCTTGAGTCAGTCCTGACCCTTCAGGGGAACCGGGCACGCCAGACTGCATGCTAACGCCCAAACCACGAGGACCATCTCCACTGCCGAAAGGCATGGCTTGAGATCGGCCATAAGAGTACCCCGCAAACTGGAACGCGGCATTGGCCGCCGAGCCCCAGAAATTAGCGAGGTTAGTGTAGCCATTCTCAACAAAACCAAAGGCGTCTTGTACGCGGCCAAGAGCATTGCCGACAGCGTTGATACCCTGCGTAGCAACTTGGGCACCGCCATTCAGACCCGATACGACCCGATTAGCCATACCATCCACGATGCCGATACCGGCGGTGCGGCGCTGCCAATACCACTGGTCGAGCTTGAACTTCCGGTTCTCCTCGAAGCGGTACGCATGGTTAGCCGCAGACACTTTAGCCATAGCCTGCATGGTAAGAAAGTAGGTGTTGTCGTGGCACGCTCGCCCCGTGTTGTACTTGCCGACTTGGCGGCGACGTTGTAGTCGCGCCTTGTCGAACATCATCTGTACTGTGGACAGCGCACGGCCTTCCTGTAGCTTATACTCTGGTTCGTATTCTTTCAGGCGGAAGGCGTCCTGCAGGTAACGGTTCTCGTAGTTTGAAAAGTCGTTTACATACCGCTCAAACAGTTTCTTCTGGCACTCAAAGGTCGGCACCG